>CAODLS011697180.1:0-14086 GCA_948243855.1 Flueggea neowawraea | reverse complement strand
TCACCAGAGCAACCTTGGTTGGTCTCCTGTCTATGTTGAATCAAACCTTGGGGTCATGTCAATTGGTTTCATGCTTCCCAATCCTGATGAGGCTGTCATATGGAGGGGGCCACGCAAGAACGGTCTCATCAAGCAATTTCTGAAGGATGTTTATTGGGGAGAGCTTGATTTTCTAGTGGTCGATGCCCCGCCTGGGACCTCAGATGAGCACATCTCAATTGTCCAATTCCTCCAGGTTACAGGAATAGATGGTGCTATTATTGTCACTACTCCTCAACAAGTCTCTCTAATTGATGTGCGTAAAGAAGTCAGCTTCTGCAAGAAAGTTGGTGTAGAAGTTCTTGGTGTTGTTGAGAACATGAGTGGCCTGTGCCAGCCGCTGACAGATTTTAGGTTTCTGAAGTTGACAGAGACTGGGGAACAGAATGATGTCACAGAGAGGGTTTTACATTACCTGAGAGAGAAAGCTCCGGAGGTGCTAGACTTGTTCGCTTGCAGTGAAGTATTTGACAGCAGTGGTGGTGGTGCAACACGAATGTGCAGGGAGATGGGGGTACCATTTCTCGGGAAGGTACCTTTGGATCCACAGCTTTGCAAGGCAGCTGAAGAAGGCAGATCCTGCTTTGCCGATAAGGATTGTGGGGTCAGCGCTCCTGCGCTCAAGACCATCGTAGAAAAACTTCTCGTTGCTAATCAATGGCGCGAGGAATTGCAGCAGATGGAAAATGGAGCATAAGTGAACTATGCTGTCAAACAATTTTTGATCATGTTTTTCTTGCCACCTTACACAGAATTCTTTGTTTTCTGGCTCTGTCATTAGTTTTTGTCAGTGTTTATGATTTGAGGCATATATTTTAGTTGGGCTATGTAATATTAAGGATATCTAGTACATAAATATTTATAAGTACTCTGGTTTTCTTGTAGCAACTATAGCTGCAGATGTTGTTGCTTAATGAAGACTTATCAAAAAAATGTGATTGCTTAATGAAACAACCAAAGTAGATGACAATTTTTGATATAATATGAATACATAATTACGATATAACACGAATAATTTGAAATTTTGGAAATATTTATATTATGTATGATAATGTATAATATGAGAATGATATGATATGATTATAATATGTTTAGCCAGAATTGTCACCTTTTAATGAAAAAAAAAATACTTTTCCATTGAATTTTACTTAGCATATTTAATGTTTTATAATTAGATGGATACAGATTAGAAAGATAAAATGTACCAAAAAAGGGATCTCTTGAAAAATTAACAAAAAGGAGATGAAGATGAGGCTTATCCAACGGCGATGAGTAATCAAACGGCCGTTACTTCTCATTCCTTCCGCCTTTTTACCGATTCTAAGTCGATGATCTCGTGAGAAGAGAACCAATCACGTGACTCTCCCACGACTCACCACTCTCGAGATCAACGGCTACAACGTGTTTTCTTTCTGTGGTCCCCACAAAACTTTCCACGTTGGCATCTCCGCTCATTGCCGTTTCATTCTCTTCCATTGGTCGTATCGCCCACCACCACCACCCCCTTATAAACTCCTGCACTACTTTCTTCACTTTCCCTCACACACGTGACCGAACCTGCTTCTCTCTTTTCAATCTCTACCGGTTTGAAGCCGGCGATGGCGAAGATTAAGATCGGAATCAACGGTCAGTGATTCGTCTCTTCCTCATTCACGTTAAAACCAAAAACGTTGTTGTTTGATGCACGTAATGTTATTGTTTAATTTAATCAGGTTTCGGAAGGATCGGGCGTTTGGTGGCGAGAGTGGCGTTGCAGAGAGACGATGTTGAGCTGGTCGCTGTCAACGATCCTTTCATCACCACCGATTACATGGTACGTAAATTTCATTCACATCACTGTTACATGCACGTACCTTGAATATTGATGCCACAAGTAGTACTGATGTTGATCGGAAATGTTTGCGTGTAGATTTACATGTTCAAATACGACAGCGTACACGGGCAGTGGAAGCATCATGATCTTAAGGTGAAGGACTCCAAAACTCTTCTGTTTGGAGATAAGCCAGTCACCGTTTTCGGCATCAGGTATATATATATATATATCTGTCTGTTAATTTGTTGTTTGTCTATAATATGATATTAATGTACGTACCGTTATTTACTGCTGTAACAATAAATGTGGTTCTGCTTGGTTGATGAGATATGGTTTGTGGATTTGAAATTGTGATGAACATAGGAACCCAGATGAGATTCCGTGGGCAGAGGCTGGAGCTGAATATGTAGTAGAATCCACTGGGGTCTTCACTGACAAGAACAAGGCTGCTGCTCACTTGAAGGTTCGTTTATTGACCGAAACATTGTTCATATGAAAATGAAAAAATGTCGTTACTGATGATGATTTTGATTTGTGGAATTTCTTCATTTTGATTGTACTGTTGTTACTGCATTGCTTGCACTTTATTATGGTGAATCAACAATATCTTTTATGAATCAGAATCAAATCGATCGTACATTTGTTCAAATTGTAGTTTTGTATAAGAATGTTGAGGGATCTCTTTTCAACATGTTTGGCATATTTGTTTATTTTTTATCCTTCTAAGCAGCTTCATAAACAAGGAACCTTCGTGCTCCATGTAGTCATTTCGTAGAAACTGCATTCTTGAAATGGCCGGTGAACCCAACAATATTTTTTTTAATCATTTTTTTCTGGGTGGAAAAGAGATCGACAATCTATACTTCTATCATTTTTTTTTAAGATAAGATTCACAGGATCTTTTAAAATTTTTCCCACTCGTTGGACTTTTTGGAGCAATCCAAATATTTTTCTTTTATAATCTAATCAAAATTGTAATTCTTAAGAATTGAAGTTTACGTTGTCATTTTATGCCCTTTCTTCCCCTGCTTTGGATTCTATACTTATTTGCGTTTTGATTTGATCTAGGGTGGTGCAAAGAAGGTTATTATTTCTGCACCTAGCAAGGATGCTCCCATGTTTGTTGTGGGTGTCAATGAGAAGGAATACAAACCAGAAATTAACATCATCTCAAATGCTAGCTGCACCACCAATTGTCTTGCTCCCTTGGCCAAGGTATTATGATATTTTCTTTAAAAACAAAATGTGTGTAAGAAATCATGTAAATTTGAGTGTTTCATATAGGAAAAATAGGCGACGCCTGTAATTGCCTGACCTAATGAATGAAATATTTCTACAGGTCATTCATGATAGATTTGGTATTGTTGAGGGCCTTATGACCACTGTTCACTCTATCACTGGTGAGTATACATAGATTATATTTAAACTAATTCTGGACATAGTTTTCTAACTAATTTATGCTTCTTCCTTGTTCAGCTACTCAGAAAACTGTTGATGGTCCATCAATGAAGGATTGGAGAGGAGGAAGGGCTGCTTCTTTTAACATCATTCCCAGCAGCACTGGAGCAGCTAAGGTATTAAATCATAGTTGTGAACGAATCGATGCGCAATCATCTTCTTATAGGTTTACAGTCATCTGCACGTTAAACTAGAAACAATATTGAAAGAACCAATTTAAAAACTTGTGCTTTTTTTTTCCTTCTTCTGTGCATCGAAAGGAATTGTCTCCTTTATATAAAATTGCTATTTCAGAATTTAGTTTTCATTTATCAGAATGTAATTGCCTTTCTGCCTATAAGAAGCTCCCCTAATTCCTGAACTATCATTATTAATGCAACGTTTAACTTCCTTTCATGTTTTTGTTTGAAATCATTTAGGCTGTGGGAAAAGTGTTGCCTGCATTGAACGGAAAATTGACTGGAATGGCTTTCCGTGTCCCAACTGTTGACGTGTCTGTGGTTGACCTCACTGTGAGACTTGAGAAGAAGGCCACATATAAGGATATCAAAGCAGCTATCAAGTAAGGACTAAGGACTATCAACTCATCTAATTCCTGCTTTTTTTTTTTCACCCTTATTCTAAAATCTCTCCCTCTTAACTGTGAGGTTATTGATTGTATATCAAACACGGTTGCTTCTGTTATCCTTTCCAAATCAAATGGATTTTGCGCCTTTCAGATTCTGTCTAGTTCACAGGGCAGTAACATATTTGCCTCTATCATGCTTTGCTCCTTTTTTGTGTTTATTCTTCTTGCTTTTGCGCAGGGAGGAATCTGAAGGCAAGCTGAAGGGAATCCTTGGCTACACAGAGGAGGATGTTGTTTCAACTGACTTTGTTGGAGACAGCCAGTAAGAGCATTTTCTATTTATGCTACTTCCGATACAAACCAAAAGCTGCTTCATCATCTTCATGAATTTGCTTTTCAAAAACAGAATTGCTACAATTGACAAATAAACCATAAATGGCAGGTCAAGCATTTTCGACGCCAAGGCTGGAATTGCGTTGAATGATAACTTCGTGAAGATTGTTTCTTGGTACGACAATGAATGGGGTTACAGGTAATGTGAAAATAGAGAACTAGTCTTTCAAGGGTTGTTGATTCAAGCGCACTTTCTTTAATTCTGAGTGTTTAATTTTCTTTTGCAGCTCGCGAGTAATTGACTTGATCTGCGACGTAGCCTCTGTGCAATGAGCCAGTTCAATAGTTCGCGCAGATGGGGAGAGATGTTTTGGGAGTAATAATAAGAGCTTCAATTAAAACATTTTGGAACTTGTTACATTCTGTAGTCTTCGGATTTTACAGGGATTAATTTAAGACTGAAATATAAATGATTGGAGCTTGTTGCTTGCAATTGACCTTGTTTTTTCTCTCTTAATTTACCTTCTTTCTTTTAATGAAATACTCATCTATTCATCTATCAACCTAGCTAGATTGGTCCCGTAGATAAATAATACTACTTATAAGTTCGACTCAATTAAGTTGACCATGACCATGACCATAGATAGATAGTAGGTGAATTATTCATTAGATTACTTTAAAAATAGTATTTTTACCATGTTTCTCAAAGAAGTTGGCAATTCATATACCACCAAGCAATCTGCCTTGAGTGTACTCATGGGAATCATATTGATACCTATTCATTACAATTAAGAGATAATGCAACAGATTTTTAATAGCCGTACCAAGCCAGTTCTCTCAGTGCTCACCAGTAAATGCAGGTATGGTACAAATCAGTCCAAGGTTTTGATCGTTATCAAGTTTTTCCTTTTTCTGGATCGTTCGTTATCAAGCTTGAAATTGCATTAAGATTGGCAAAGCTGTATTTAGCTGTTAATCGCAATACCTTTTCAAAACACAATTACACAAAAATTATACGAAATAAAAGAAATTTATAACACTTCCATAACATTTAATGAATTAAAAATAAACCTAATCTTTTTATATATGATTACATTAAATATTAGTCAAATAATTTTCTCAAATTATAATGTTTTAATCAACTAGTTATTTTTTTCTTTTGGAGAAAAGATGACCACCCTGTGAGCCTACTCAGCCAAGCGCGTGACACCTCTCTTCCTCGTCCTCTCCTCCGTCAACAAGTAAAGTAAGGTTGACCTGACCTACGAGAAGCGATTTTTTTTTGTTATTATCAAATAGTTTTAACGTTAATGCAGTTTTGTAAAGTTTGTTTATCATCCTTCGTTAACACAGCCAACAACGAAAAGTTTCTTTATATCTAACTGACCTTGGAAGGGATCCAGTCACTTTATTTGCAACATTGACGTGCTTTGACAAAAGGAGGGTAGAGTCTTCCATTGCAGGGCAACAGGGTTTGATGATTAACAGACAAAAGCATCCAACAAATTTTAACCAACTCTGCTCAAAATCCATCTTGGTAATTTATAGGACAGCAGAATAAAGCCGTGCCATAAACAAAAAACTACCTCCTCTTCACCACTTCTTCCTAAATGCAGATTCTTAAGATGGTGTTTTGACTTGTTTTCTAGCAACAAATTACGAACTAATTCAGCAATTCACAATCTGCTCATGCCGCTATGCCAGACGAGGGAACTCTGCAAAAGAAGAGAGAAAGAAATTTCAAACCAAGCAACTAAAGAAATGAAAACTGAGAGCACATATTTTTAATACAAATGAAGTTATACATTAAGCAAAAATGACAATTATCAATTTGTTGAGGCCTGGCTGAAGTAACAGAGGAGCAAGGTAGGAAAAGTGACAAAGTCATGTCCTATCCTTGTGATATGAAAAGCAAAAGCAAAATATTAGCTGATTGATCATTTAGAATTGAATAGCAAACAAGTTCTCAGTTAAAGTTATACATGCAAATAATGCAATAATGAGCAATTTTTATATTTTCTAACGCCACACTTTGTTCAATCCTTTAATCATTCAAGGCGCATCTGAGGCCAATTGATTAAAATTGCATACAAAGTTTTTCCTCGATTTCCTTCAGCACAAGTTGAACCTACTCCCGTTTGTAGATGGCTAGAGATGTCTGACAGTCTCACTTAAATTCTAATTGAATATCTCATTGCCACAACTTGAATTCTAATTCATGGGTTGTTCGAAGTTAAAACTGTAAAATGACCTATACTCATCCAAGGGTTCTATAAAGCCATTATCAAGCATGCATGTTTCTGAAAGCAAATTCAACAGCATGTACACCTATCCTATTGAAGTGTAGCGTACGGAGAAACAACAATAATATTCACCAATCACATGCGTCTCAACAACAAAACCATATTGTCAAATTCAAAGCAGCCAATTCCACTATGAAAAACAGTTGGCAGAGCAGAAATATCATATACCAAGGCACTAAGCACTGTACTTACAGTTTTTAATTTCCAGTCATTTAAAAGCCAGCAAAAACCAAGTGGTTGTATAATGTCATCTCAATCCCATTCCATAAGCAAATTCAAGAGGCAAGCGCAACAAGGTTTTTACAAAATAGAATATGACTCCTCCAGAAAAAACTTCTACAGGCATAAAAGCTGAAGTTACCTGTTCAACGGCTTGGATTCAATGCCATTAGCCTTTGGTTCCCATCAGGAAGGTATGCCACATTGGGTGACAGCGAGAGTTCCAGCAATTTCTCTTGAAGCCTCAATTCTCCTCAGTTCAATAAGCCCCATACCAGCCTTGGTAGTAGCTTCTGAAATCAACTTAGCAGCTTCACTTTCACCTTCTGCTCTGATAATTGCAGCCCTCCTCTCCTGATCAGCCTTCATGACAACAAATTTCGACCTGCTGTGCCACATGCTTCTGCTCCACAGCTCTGGAGAACTCCATTCCATAAGACAAATGAGTGATTGCAACGTCATCCAGCACAATGTTGAAGTCCTTTGCACGCCTTATAAGTGACTCCCGGACCAAGGCTGACACATGGGGACGCTCAGTAAGAAGCTGGTCTGCATTGAACTGGGCAACCACAGCCCTCAACACCTCATTCCCAATTGAGGGCAACACCTTCTCATCATACTCAAGCCCAAGGTGTTGGAAGATATAGGGCAAGCGAGAGAGCTTATTCAAAAAACCAATTGTTAAACATAATCAAAACAGATGAAAAAAATTACATATATCTCCAATTTTTTTTAAAAAATATAAATCTGCAATACTTCTTCAGACTCTAATCTTACACCTAAAAGCATTAGTATGTTAAGAATTAACCATTGTTATTTTTGCATATTAATAATTTTCTTTTTGACTGACAACACGAACGGAATATTATTTTCAAATAATAGACCAATTATTTAATTTTTTAATTTTGAGATTATTAAACCATATTTTAAAGTCTAAAAGATTACCAATTTGGAGAATATAATTCCAACACATATAATAGTGGTAACAATATTTCACAAATGTGACATGCATTTTTAGTTTTTTTTAAAAGGAACACGCATTTATGATGACTCTATTCTACTATCAAACTTACCTAAGATGAACTTCACACTTCTTAATTTCAGGAGGAAAAAAAACTTATTTAATTATAATTATTTTTTTAAGTTTTAAATTTAATAATATATTGTCGTAAAAATTGTATAAAATAATAATATATGTACCACACATGATCAATCACGTCTGGCCAAGACCCGAGTCCCTGACTCTCTCAATGGGCAGTTTAATGTGGCCATGGGAACTTGGAAATGACAGGCCCAACGCAACAGTTAACCGGACACTTCCAGTGAATTTTGGCCCAACTCATTCACCCATGTGACCCATCCATCTTCACTTTCTTTTGCTTTCAAACCCTAACTAATCCCAGATTCAGCAACACTGAGATTTCCACCACCCAGCTTTCTGCACGACATTCAGGTACCTCCACACCTTTTCTTTTCTGGTTTTGGATTTTCCATCTTATTTCATGTTTTTAGGTGTTTAAGGGTGTTATAGAGTTTATGCTTATCTGAGTTCACTTAGCTTATAATCTGATTAAATTTTTGGGAGCTGGGATAAACATGATAAATTACGTCAAGTCATTTAGAGGCCTCATGACTACGAAGGAGGCAGTTCAGATGGTAGACCGACGTGCATTTTCTGCTGGTAAAGCAAAGAAGGGCACCAAAGGCGGAGCAGCTGATGCTCCTAAAGCCTCAGCACTTAGCAAAGAAATCAAGTCTACAACTGTAGTTGGTGCTAATATTCTGAAGGATGGAGCAGATCCCAAAGTCTTGCCGGATTCTGAATATCCTGACTGGCTGTGGCATTTGCTTGATAAACGACCGGCATTGAGTGCACTGAGAAGGAAGAACATTGAGACCCTCCCATACAAAGATCTCAAACGCTTCGTCAAGCTGGACAACCGTGCTAGAATTAAGGAAAATAACTCTGAGAAGGCCAAGTATTGATATAAAGTACCCTGTAAGAGTCATTATTTCTTTATAAAGTATCATCCATCATTTCTTCTAGGAATTGTTGATGTGATGTATCGTGTTTGCAAAATGATTAAATGAAAATGAAGAGGACGCAGAAATGTTTTACATTTCTGCGGATCCAAGTTCTTTTTTTTTTCTGTTCACACTTTTGCTTGCTTTGACAAAAGTACTAATCTACTATGGTTAAAAGGATTTGGTTTGTTGACTTAGAACTATTGCAAACCCCACCGTTGTATTTCTTTTATTGAAATGCTATAACGAGGCATTGTCCTGGAAAAGTGAACTTTAATGGACTGCTGCATATTGACTGAATTTTTCGTTCTTTTTATTTAGAAGCTCGATGCTTCAGTTCTTTTGTTATCTACCGAACTTGACTATTTACTGTTTTTTGTTTCATAAATTGATATTCGATATATGAATGCTTGGTTAATTTGAATGAAATATAATCAGTTATGTGCATTGTTTACTTGATGCATTGATGGGCTAACGATCTGGTCGTTTCTTACCTTACCTTTTAGGCAGTGCTTGAATAGTGTTGCAGGCCCTCTTGTTCAGTTAGATTTTTGGTTACAAAAGCTTGAACTTCTTTAGCTGTATTTTTTTAACCTTCATACTTGTTGCCTTTACCTTGTGTCCCTATAGTTGCTCTCTAATCAGAACTGTAGGTGGATAGTTTTTTAGAATCTTTTGGTTGTTGGTTTCCATCTGTTTCTTCATTAATTGACATAAAATATTTGCAGATATTACTCTACCTTATGCATTTGTCAAGTTCATGGAATCATGCTGTTGGGTCCCAGATCTTGGCATTGTGATTGAACCTAATGGGTGGAAGCCACCAGCACTTGCTCCCTCTTACCCAACTTGACAATGTGACCTCTATCCTTCTTGAACAGATTCACTACAGGTTCATGCTTTTTCCTAGTGTCATGAACATGGTGGCCCTTGTGTTCTCATGAGTAGGTGTACGGTAATTATGGAAAATTTTATTCTTAGCCTATCTTGTCTTATGCATGGAGTAGGAGCAAATCATGTGTAGACATACAGGAAGAGGTATCGTGATCACAGTTACAATTATCTTTTTCTCTTTATTACTATTAGGTGGTCCAGTTATGTTGGTGGCCCTATGATTTAATGGATTTTGTCAAGCTTCACACTCATACTCAGGCACTTGTGTGGTATCCTGTTTAGCATAGAGACTGGATGTTTCTTGATCATTCTCAGTGACGATATTGATTCCAGGGGCACTGGCAACGATATGAGCTGTGACTAGAACAATTAACAAGATCAGGTCACTGGGACTAACATCAGTGCTACAATGGAGATGAGTATTCACAACCTCCATTGCAGAAGAGAGAGTGACCATTCGAAGCAGAATGGCGAAAAGCGAAAAGTTACGGAGCAGGAAAATGAAACAAGGAAGAAGAGAAGTAGACATAGCATTGCATTATTGTTGTTAAAGCAAGTCATCCACTCTCTAAGACGGCCTTTTTGAATAAGACACTCATAAAAAGTTAAAGCTGCATCACATGGTCATCTTCACTTTTAGACCTCACTGTCTCTAAGTAGTGGTTGTTGCATTCAGGCCTTTCAAGGAAGAAGCTTAATACAGCTCACCATATCTCCATGGATAATTGTTTGCTATCTCCAAAATTCAGATTGAGATAATTATCAAATCTAACACTTGAGTTAGGCATTTTTCTGGTCCAAAATTTTAGTTTCTTGTGTAGGCCTTGATCTTCATAGCCATTATTGTTATCAGCACATGTATCTCTCTTGCCAAAAGCTTGTCTGAAACGGAGACTACCTAATTTCGACATTGATGCATGGTCTGTCTTTTGATGATAATCTCTTATTTTTTTTGGAAATTGTGAACAGCAAAAGTGTGGAAGCTCCGAGGCATGTGAATAAAAGTAAATTTTCTTTTACATTGTTCCACTGGGAATTGAATTCTTGAAACTTAGCGGTTGAAGATAATTTCAATACCATTGTACTATAAATCTATTGATAAGTGCGTACTAGTAAATTTATTGCTCCAATGGTGGGTGTACTAGTCATTGCCTACTTCTCTTATACTCAGTTATGATTCATTCAAATATTTCACAATGAAAGAAGCGTTCTTATAATTATGTCCAACGAGAATTATTACTCTTTTATTCTTTTTAGTTGAAAGAAAAATGCAGCCATGAGTAAGAATTTGTGGAGTAGAATTGTAGAAATACAAGTAGTGTAGCTGTAACAGCAGACAAGCAAGAAAGCAAAGAATGTTAAGTAAAAATTGGGTTAGAAGTAAGCATGGGAGAAGGGCAGGTACAAGAGAGGAAGTGTAAAGGTGGACCAAAGATGAATTGAAAGGAGCGAGAAGTGGTGGTGCAACAATCAAAGGCATATGGACCAGAATGATGATATGTACTTAAAAGACTTCAAAACATTCACATGCCGCCCCTTTTCTATTATTACTATAATACTATATTGGACTTGATGCTGTTAATGAAACCATTTTCCTCTTCAAGGTCATACAATAGTGTTTATCAGCTGTTCTATTCTACCATTGCTGTTATTCACTTGGAAATTTGAGTGAAAAGATTTTACTTTAGCAACCCTAGAGATCCAAACTGGAATTTTGCCCTATGCACCATTAACTTGCTTATATTATAATTTTGTTTTTATTTTAATTATGAGATGTTCAGATCTCACGTTCGTTTTATAGTTTATAATCACTCGACTAATTTTTGTTCACTTTAAGAGGTTTAAAAGTTAGCTCAAGAAAATTTTACGTTCTAAATATTTGAACTCACACCAAATCCAATGAATATTCATTATTATTTGAACTATTTTGTTGGACTTTAGTTTTACTATAGTAATGTACAGTATGTGATCTTCGTTTGAATAAATCAAATAAACAATGAATTGAATAATAAGGTGCAAGTTCAATTAGCGAATTTTGAGTTGGAATTTTTAGAAAAGACAATTATGGGAACGGAAAAAAACTGTTAATATTTTATATTGCGGAGTTGTGTCACATTTTAGCAAAAAAATTGAAAATACCATTAGAGATTATATGTATTGTAAAATTAGAGAAAACAAGAAACATTAAATCTTAGATGATTTGTTGGTTGAACCAGTAATAGTTTCAGGTGGGAACAGTTCAAAACAATTTTTTTTTTACATGTTCATCAGTTAATCGGTAATTAATCTTAGAAATTAAAATCAATCAGATTAGTGGGTCAACAAATTTATTATGTAATCAAAGTGATATAATAACTGTTGGCCAGCTGATGAATTTGGTCGGTTACACAAGCCACCAAACCATTCTTCAACATTTATTTTTAGAGTTAGAGATTTAGAAAATGTAGAAAATAATTTATAAATTCCAGTTTCAGTCTCCAAATTTGATCACACTCATTAAAATATCTTAATATAAGAATTATTCAACTCTTATTTTCATCAGCATTATTTAAGTCTCCTTTCAGAATTAGTTTGCAGACACATATAATTGTTTTTGTAAGGACTTCATGACAAGGACAACAGTTAACATACTTATGTTTAACTCTGCAAGAGGAAGCTAAATGAATTATTCCATTTGTGTTTATAATTTCATGTTTAAATTCTCTTAAAAATACCCACAAATTATAATTTAAAAATACAGTAAATTAGAAAAAAGGCTAAAAAAATTCCCTGTCTTGAGAGAGTAACAAACTATGCAAATATCAATACAAAGTTGATTAGTAAAGTTTTTAACAGTAAAAGATGACATTAGGCAACTAAAAGTAGCATCTCCATAAGAAAAAGCAATCTGGTTTAGCCATCTTTATCCTTCATCACCTGCAGATTCTGCAAAATCTCTCTCCAAATTGGTTTCTCTCTATCATCACCACCGGAGAGAAGCTCAAACAGATTTTGTAAGAAACTTTCTTCTGCTTCTCTCTCTTACCACATCATTACTTGCATAACTCTTTAGTACCACTGCCCTTTAAAGCTGCAATCATTATTATTTTTTTCCAAGATTATATGTGTTTTTATTTCCTGAAACTGCTCTGGTTTTAGTTTTATTGGTACATGTAATTCTTTTTTTACTCAACCATGATGAGCATGCTACTATACTTTTAATGGGTTCTCACCGTGAGAGCAATGATTTCTGTTTCCTTCTTTATATCATCAAGTTGATATTGTTTATGTTTATTATTGTAAGTAGGTTTTTTTAACGCATGCATGTTGTCCTCCTCTTGTTCTTGTTCATTTTCCTTTGTCAAAATTCTGATGCGTTTTTGTTGCAGGTGGTTCACCTGCATGAATTAATATTAAAGAGTACTGTACTGTTGTGTCCAGAGGTGGGTTTTCTTTAACAAATTCTCTTTCTTTAGAATGTATTTTTGGGTTGTTTTTCTTATTTCTCGCCACGTTTTAGCTGTCAAAAGACTTGTTAATTGACAAAGTTGCCGTCTTATTCTAATCTTTTAACTAGTTTTCTATAAGGTTATGATTTATCATCTCAATTCAATAGCTTCTATTCTCTGCTTGTGTTAATATTTTTTTCTGTGAAATTTTATGAAAATGAGAAAAGATTAGTGATAATGGAGGTAATGGAAGAACATGAGATTCAAGTGTGGTCGATTCACGGATACAGACACAGGAAGCTACATCTTTGTTATTTAATGGTTGTGTGTGCATAGCCTGTGTAAAATCACATATTAATATTCTGATTTTGGCAAATCAAATATCTTAACATAGAAAGTATCTACCTTTTTCAGCAGTTTCCAATTTTTGTTTAGTTACCATATTTTTCTCTCAAAAGGGTATCCCAAAGTTCCAATGTTGATCAGTTGAGATGTTGTTATTTCAGGCTGTGTTGGATTTTCCTGTTGTGAGGGATTTGATCAGCTAATTCCCTGAAGTTTGCATCTTTTCCTGATCATTTCTGGTTGGTATTTAGCTGTTAAGTGTTAAAATGCCTCCTACTTATTTTCCTTTGAGATGGGAGAGTACTGGAGACCAGTGGTGGTATGCTTCTCCGATCGATTGGGCAGCTGCTAATGGCCATTATGAGTTGGTTAGAGAGTTGCTCCGCATTGATAACAATCACCTCATTAGCCTCACCTCTCTCAGGCGAATTCGCCGCCTTGAGACCGTGTGGGATGATGAGGAACAGTTTGATGATGTTGCCAAGTGCCGGTCTCAGGTTGCAAGGAAACTTTTCCATGCGTGTGAATCCAAGAAAGGGAAAAATTCCCTTATCCATTCCGGCTATGGTGGATGGCTTATGTACACTGCTGCCTCTGCTGGGGACTTGACATTTGTTCAAGAGTTTCTAGAAAGGAATTCTTTACTTGTCTTTGGTGAAGG
>CAODLS011697056.1:0-13031 GCA_948243855.1 Flueggea neowawraea | reverse complement strand
TTAGTAATACTGTACATGTTATAGTGTCTGGAATGGTGTTCCTTGTTCTTATTGGGGGTGGTGAAACAGCAGAATCAATACCTCCCAACTCATTGATGAAAACTGTTAGATATGCTACCACAACATCTTTTGGCAGCATTTACTATGGTTCACTCCTCACAGCTGCAATTAGAACAATGCGGTGGGAGGTAGGGTAATCAGCATTTGCTTTTCCGTAGTGATCCATAAGCTTGTGTCCAAATTTGATTGTGTTTTTGTTCCCCATTTCTTTTTAAACTTCTAAGTGTGTTCTAGGTCAGGGGATTGCGGTCAAAGATTGGGAAGAATGAGTGCTTGCTTTGCTGTGTTGATTTTTTGTTCGATCTTGTGGAGACCCTTGTCCTGTTTTCAACAAGTATGCCTATGTCCAGGTACTTTGTCTTAACTATCTCTCCCCTTTTCTAAATTTTGAATATTAAAGTAGTTTCAAAAATTTTTGTAACATGTCGCCTATTTCGAATGAAAAATATTTTGTTCTAGTGGACAAAAAGTTGCGCCAGTTTTTTCTGTCTTCCCCCCTCCCCAAAATTGAGAGACTCCATTTTATAAGAAACGTTAGTTCGAAGCTTTTGTCCAGATTAAAGTGAATGATTTATCTGATATTTTGATTGTCAGTGGTTTATTCCTTTTTGTCATCTCAGCCCCAGAAAACAGGATACAACTATAAATACTGAGAAAAATTAATGCTCGTTTGTGATAAAATACGTTCAGCCAGTAACTCTTTTCTAGTAATGTGGCAGGAGTATATAGGATACAAATGGAACTGTGCTTCTATGTTTTTTTGTAAGTGGGGATGAAGACATTCTATCAGTGGAGTAGGCAAGAAATTTTAGTAGTCAATACAACAGTGATTTGAGAAGAGGCATGAATGAAAAACTACAAAATCTTGAGGAAGTAGTAAACAGTTATAGCATTTCGGATGTTGGAGTCATTATGTTTTGTGCAATATGATTACCTCCTGATTTTGTTTTGTCAAATAAGTTGAAGAAATGTGGTGTACGTATGCCTTCCTTCGAGTATTACTTTGAGGCTATGTTGCAAGGAAACTGAAACGGAAACGAAAACAGAAACTGACACTGGAAACAACATTTCTCAAAAATATAAGAAACAAAAATGAGGGGGAACATGTAAATAATAAAAATATAGGGATTTTTTTAATACTTATTAAAATATAATAATGTGTTATAAGCATCAAGAACCTGCCAGTTTACTAATAATAAATGAGTTTAAAAGTTCCATAATCATAATTGATAGAAAAAAAATGCAATTCATTTGAGATATGATAGTAAATTTAATGGTATCTCATCAATGTTAGTATTTCCATCTCCAAAACTAAATAGATAGGTACTTTTTTTAATGATAGAAACATGTTTCCAAAATTCTATTAATTGCAGAAACGGCCCAAAAACGTTTCCTACAGGTTTCCTTTGAGTTTCGGTTTTCGAAATGTTTCGGAAATGGGAAACTGTTCTTAAATATGGTTTGCGTGCAACATAGCTTCGAGTTATATGTCTGTCACAATACCTTCTGTTCTTTTTCGAGCTTTCCTTTGCCCATGGTTTTCCTAAATTTTTCAGTGACTATGATATCAGATCATTTGGTTATTTTATATCCAAATTCAATGGTGGAAACTTGCATATTTTTATGAAACATGTCTTTGCTATGCAGATCTTTCATCTGTTCCATGTTTTTGTTCCGACTTATTTCTACTGTTGAATCAATGAATGGAGAAGTATTTCTTTTTACATCTTTAATTATTGTTTGCCTTTCAGTTCTTTGTAGTGAACTTGTTTGGCACCATCCAAATGTTTTCAATTCATGTATCAGCTGAAACTTTGCTCTGTTCCATTCAGATTGCTGTCAATGGCAAAAGTTTTAACCGATCGGCAAGAGATGCCTGGGAGTTGTTTCAGTCAACTGGAGTTGAAGCTCTTGTGGCCTATGATTGTTCAGGTGCTGTTCTACTTATGGGCACAGTTTTGGGTGGGTTAATTGCTGGAACTTGCGCAGGTATTTGGACTCACATTAAATGGAACGATAAGGTGATTATGGTGGGATCTAGTGCAATGCTAATGGGGATGGTGTTGGTAAATTCACTTTTCTTATAAGTTCCTCTGTGTTTTTTTCCTTTCTCTGGACTTGTGGGTGCCATTAACAATTGGGTTCTTTCAGGTTGGACTGGCAGTAGTAGTGGTTGAGAGTGCAGTTACATCCATATATAAATGTTATGCAGAAGATCCCCTGTTGATCCATAGATGGGATGCTGAGTTCTTCAACCAACTGTCTGAGATGCTGCACCAGCGTCTTCAGTATAGAAGTGATCGAGCAAGAGAAGTACTGTCCCATGACCAGCTCGATTCCCACATACGAGAAATTCCTCTCTGACAACTCATCTATTTTTGGTGTAAGCCTCCGAAAATTTGTTCAACTATAGTTAAAATAATTTTGTATTTAGTTTCAACTTCTTTTTGTTATCCATAAATAGAACAATAGGTAAAATTTGTTGTGAGTTTTGAAGATCAGGTATAGAACTACAGAATGTCCAGTACGCAGCTGTGAAGTTAATCTCAATCCTTTTTTTTATTATTATTTTTCATTTTCTCTACTTTTATGTGTTGAACAATTAGAAATTTTTGTGCTGCCAACTGGAAAATTCAGGAACTTATTAGTTTGCCATCAAGTAGACATGGCCTCAGTTTCTTGCAGTGGATTAGCTTGCCTGATGGTGATGTTGGCAAAGATTGACATTAAATGTTCAAATGAATTGCTTCAAGCTTTTTGATTAGTTCAGCATTTGGAATTCGTTTTAGGTGTTTGATGGGGGCATTGCGGTTATGTTTGTTGATTTTATATTCATACGGCATACTATTTATTATCATTTAACCATGTTATAGTTCTACATCGATATGTCGCTTCTTTACTGTTTATTTTCTTCATCCAATCTTGCGTGAGATATTCTGCTATTTGGAATGTCTCAAAAAAATGATGAAGTAATTTGGTACGACATGATTCTACTCGATTTCATTGTCCATGTATTAGATTTTGATATTGCTGAATGATGAAGTAAATTAACTCTGTTTTGAAAAAAAAAAAGAATAAGATTTCTATATAATATATATAAATGTTCCTTCTATACCCTCGTTACATATTATAATTTTTTTTAAAAAAAGGTATTCTATTTATATATGTGTTATGAGTTAGCCAATAGATAAACAACCTTTTAGTCACTATAGTTATCAAATAAAAGCAAGGCTAAAAAGGAAAAAATAAGGCTAAAAGAGCTTATGGAAAAAAAAATGCAAGGCTGAAAAGGAAAAATAATGCCAAAAGGAAAATTTCAATTATTTCAAATTCTTTAAACTAAAATTCCCTCTTATAAAATGGTACAAAGGTAGTAATTAATTAAATTTACTTCAGTAATTTATCATAAATAAACATCATGTTAATATCTGCTAATCACATTGTTTTTAGTCACTATGGTTAACTAATTTATTAATATATAATCCAGTTTTGTAATTTATTGTCAATCTAAAAAAAATACCCTGTCCTAATGGTTTTTTTTATCGAGCTGAGTGAGGTTTTTTTGATAATTATTGTCCATAAAATTTTAACTCAAAACTTGATTTATAATTTTTTTTATTTATCAGTTGAGTTACTTTTTATGAGTTCGACATGTGTAAGGATTTTATTTAAGATAAAAAAAATTAAAAATAAATTATAAATTTTATATTTAAAATTAGTGTTAACTGGTATGACTTTTATTGATAACAGTATATAATATATTTTACATATAATATATATAATATTTTAATAAAAAATTATTTTATCTCTATTTTTTACTATTTATGTATAACCAATTATTATAAAATTTTATGTATGTTGCACTGTAGTGTGAAATGAGCTCATTATTTAAGATTTGTTTTTTATTAATAAAATATATTATATTTTTAAAAATATATAGTATAATATATATATAATTAATTTTATTAAAAAATATATTATATTTTTTTATTATTTATTTTTATTAATTATTAAAAAATATTATATATTATTATATTATATGCCACGTTATTAAACGAGTATCTGAGTTGTTGAGAAATTGTTATTGAAGATTAACCGATGGGGGAAGGTGGTGAACACTTGTTTGTGGCTGATTTAACGCACGTAGAAATGGGGTGGAGTGAAGTCTCATGAGATTCAGACAAGCACTGTGAGAAGATCAAATGACGTCATCCCCAAAGACCCAATGTCATATAAACCCCAGAGCTCACCACACAGATTTTGACACGTCATAATCTCTCTTGCCCCGTTGCCGTATAAGATGCGTCATAATATTTTCCTGTCTGCTGGATAGGATTAAATTAAATGAATACTTCTTTTTAACATATATTATTACATGCTCCCTACGACTGCTACTCCCTACCACAGGCCGCTCTATGTCAAGCAAATGGCTTTCTTAGAAATTAGAATACGAACTGTACAAAAAGAACACACCCAAAAATTCAAATTGCCTCCACTAAACAAATTAAAATTAAAAATGCACCTCTCCAAGAATTTTGTTAAACTGACAAGCAATTAAATTGAAGATAAATAACTTCAGTGGCATTAATCTGCACTAATCAATTCAAAAAATAGGAACTGCACAAAAAGAACACACCCAAAAAAAGGACAAAATCTATAAAATTATACCTACACAATCGTTGAACTTGAACATCTAACATTAATCGATTTCCATTACCAACACAATCTGTAAACTTTCACCAAGAAAATATTTTAATTCAAACTAATTACGAGTAGAATAAGCCAAATAGCCAACACCATCATCTCTCTCTCCGTCACCACCGCCACCTGTTTTGGGTTGTCTTTGTCCTCATGTATATCTTCTCTTCATTTTTCAAAATTGCAATCCATCTTTTAATTTTCAAATTCAGTTTGAGAGTAAGAAATGATGCATGAACCAATCATAAAAACTATGAATCCAATCAAAAGCCGCAAATGCAAGCGAAAAATTCCTAACCCAGTGAGCGTTCTTGTCCTCTCTCCTGTCTTTCCCCTTCCTCTTTTCCTTCTCTCTTCTTTTGCTCTCTCTCTTGCGTTTTATAACTGTCGGTGATGACAGAAGCCAAAGCCACCATACCCAGTCACCACCAAGGTCGAACCCACTAACACCACCATCACAACCACCAAGCTCGAACCCACCAACAGTAGTCACCACCACCCATCTTAGATACATCCATCTCCATAACCACCACTATCAAACAAAACCACCATGCCAAACCCATCACATCTAGTCACAATCATTGTCACCACCAAGAGGAAACAAAGAAACAAGTCAAAACTAAAACAAAGTTCCATCTACGACCACTAACAAAATTCATTAACAGTTCCATCTAGGCGCGAAAGACAAGAGAAAGTGACGACAAAGTGGTGAGATGGCGGCTGAGAGAGAGAGAGAGAGAGAGACAAAGAGCAGTTGGAGAGACAGAGAGGATGCAACTAGGATTAGGGTTTGCTGTTTTGATTGGGAGAGAGAGAAGTGGAAGAAAGAAGTAGGAGAGAGAGAGAGAGAGAGAGATAAGAAAGAGAAATTGCATATGTGGATTTTCATTTTTAAGGATAATTAGGTGGCTTCATTTTTTCGTTAACATCAACAGTCTAAAAAAGGCATGAATGACCCATGTGCTTTCGCAATAAAACCCGATGATGAACCTACTAAATAGGCAAATCTCAAGAGTTTAAAAATTATTTTTTTTAAAAAATCATAGTAGCTAAAATAGTGATGTTGGCATTGTAAGTCTTAGTCCCAATAAAAAATAACAATTTAAAAAGAGGTGAATTAAATTTTTAGTAAGTTAAAAATTATTTTAAAATTTTTTTATAAATTAAAACAAATAATAAAGTTTTCTTTCAAACTTAAATCAAAGAGAAAATGCGAAAACTGTAAAGATTCAATCAACACTCAACAATAATGTAAATCAAATGTAAGTGCAAGGCAAAATAAATAGAGTAGGAGAGAGAGATCAAAGCCCAATATTTATAGTGTTTCGGTCATCTTGACCTACGTTCACTCTTCTAGCCTCAACTAGAGAATTTTAATCAACTATCAACCTCTTTTGCCAGATGGAGGCAAAAATCGTTACACATTGTTTTTGCAGAATCAACAAGAAAACATTTATACTTTGTTCTTGTTTTTCTAAGGCTCAACAAGAAAACCTATCTACCCAAGTAAACAATCTTGCTTGTCATAAATTTAACCCAAGTATATGGGAGATTAAAGCTCTCTTAAACCTAAGAGTAAGATAGTAAGTAAATAGCTCAAATAGGTTAAAAAGGTAGAAGTGAGAGAGAAAGTAAATAGCAAGTCTTAGCAAATGTCTTTCTTACTTCTCTTCTGATCTAGAACGTTTTTATATAGTCACTTGAAAGAATATAACCATTGGAGTCTTGAAGTAGCCGTTGTGAGATAGTGTAGAATTCCAAATTAATTGGCGTCACCTTATATTACGCGTTTTATATATTATCTACATGCGTAGTACTTTGTTCCAACTGAGTTCTACGTGACTTGATCTTCCTTATATGTGCATAGGATTCGACCTAGTAGCCATTATCTTGAATGGATTGGCATCTACGTGCATAGTGCTTGTTCTACGCGCATCGTATCATGATCTACGTGAATTGTACCGCATACTGTGTGCATTGGACTGACTTCCAGAATTATGCATTTTCACCCAGTGGCTTACTACGTGCGCAATAACCTCTTCTACGTTCAGGATTACATTGTTGATTCTTCACGTGGTTGTGCTAGCTATGTCAGAGAATACTCAAATTCAAATCCCGAGGAGCGTCTTATTTTTGTCCTCATCTGGTACAACTCATCCAGTTTTACGTGCATAGCAAGAGCTCTACGTGCCTAGAATGTGAACTTCTGACGTATTCTGATCTGTCAGCAAATATTCTCTTTTTGAATGTCTGACACATCATAACAAAATTTGTTGCTTGCTGAAAACAACATGTCATACATGTCTATATGCATAGTAACTCTTACTTCGTGCGTAGTAAGAGTCTTCTTCATAATGTTGCTATTTTCTTCTATGTACATTATATTACTCTTCGACGTAACATCATCATCAGTCATTTTAGCTCATCTAGACATTCGCTCGTCTACGTGCGTTGTAAGTCCTTCTACGTACGTAGATCAACATCTGATGCTCACTGCATTTTGGATCAATACTTCTACGTGCACTACAACGCCTTCTACGCCCATATCATCAATACTACGAGCATTACAACCTTTTCAATGCGCACAATAGCCCGTCTGCACCTTTACACTTCTTTTCATGGATGTTTTGCATTAATCACATCAAAACCAAAGTCAACAGGCAAAAATGTTTTTTGAAGATTTTTAAAATTATTTATATTTTATAACATAGATAAGTTAATTTTTGTAACATCAAAACAAACAAACATATGTTTGGATCATTTCCATAAATTTCTTTTTTCCAGGAAAAAAAATGTATGGAGACAATATAAAATAAAAAATCATATTTATAGATTAAATAAATAAATGTTTTATATTGTTCTACCGATACAGTAATAAATTTGTATGTAGGGAGTACATCTTTGTACTCAACAATTTTTAAGTTCCCAATCCGAGGTTTCTAAGTCCTAAAAGTCCTAAGGGCACCCATAGTGTGGCATTGAGCCCACATCACCATTCCCTCCCCTATGGTGAGAGCATGCGCTCTGTTCAGATGGAGCGCATATTCGTATGGCCTATAGAGCAACTTCCTTTCTATTTTTTAAAAATATATAAACGGTCATTTGACCGTTATTAATTATAACGGTCAAATGATCGCTTATTTAGGGATGTTTGGGTCCCTAATTTTTTTTTTCAAGTTCATCTATAAAAAGCTCTACAATTTCCATTTCATTTTTTTCCCCACACAATTTAACCTCTATATTTTTCTCTCTTCTCTAGTCAAATATACAATCTCAATTATAAGTATCCATCTTCTATTATCAAATGGATCCAAACTAATATCAATTTTTTTTCCCACAACCCAAATTCAAACAATACGTCAAATTTTCAAAATCAACCATATGGTTTTTTCCTTCCTAATTTTCAAAATTCTCCTAACTTACCATATCTAATGTATCCGCAAAATTTTTCATTTTCCCAAAATTCTCAAAACGCACCCAATATTTCATCATTTCCTTTTTTTTTTCTCCACCGAATTTTTACAATCAAAATTTGGAAAATTTTAGTACCCTTATTTTCAACCAAATTTGTCAACTAGCCCACCATTAGATGTGGCATCTCGCACTTCTAACACATCAAACCAATGTTCGTTGTCAGATTCTCGAACCCCCTCAATATCTGTTTAACCACAAATGGAGGATTTCAATTTGAATGAACCATTAAATGTAGATGCTGGCGAGAAGCGTTAATGGTGGAACTCGAAGGATGATCGAATGCTCGTGAAAGCCTGGAGTACTATTTCACAAGACAGTGTTATCAAAAACGGGCAAAATCAGAAAGCATTTTGGAGAATGATTTGTGATTTTTTCAACATGCACAAAAAATCTGATCCTGAAAGATCACGTCTAAGCATCAAACAACATTGGCATTGGGTGCTTCCACTAGTGCTGGGCATATTGTCCCAGCCCTGCCCGACCCGAAAAAAAGGTCAGGCTGGGCATATAATTTCTAGTCTGCGGCCCGGCCTGCCTATATTTAAAAAAAATAGGGTCGGACCTAGGCTTATGGTTAGGCCTGACGGACCGCCCCAACCCGCTCATATATAATATATATTTTTATATATAATATATAGTATATTAATATTAATTTAATGTATTATGTGTTATAAATTAGTAAAAATGATGTCAATTATAAATTTAAAAGTTGTTTAGTATTTATCAAAGTATAATTTGTATAATAAAGTATAGGTTAAATTATATTTTCATAAAAAATCTAGAATATTATTTAAAAAAAAAGAGTCGGGCCTGGGCTAGGCATCTGGCCTGCTCAACCGGGCCCTGCCCGTATGACCGGGCTGGGAAAATGCCCTCTAGCTCGGCCACATGCCCAGCACTAGCTTCCACAGGTTAACGAATTTAAACAATTCTATAACCGATTGTTGGCCGAGAATCGAAGTGGTTGGAGCGATAACCATATAAAACAACATGCTCGTGAGCTGTACTTCCAAAGTCGAAAAAAACATTTCACGCACGAGCACATTTTGGTAATGCTCAAAGATGATCCGTAGTGGCAAGTGGTTTCACCTATTTCTAGGTCATCGAAAAGGACAAAAAATGATGAAAGTAGTGCGTATACCAGTTTTTCAAATGCCGATACAAGTGTTCGAGTCGAAGAAGATGAAGTCGATGTGCGTTCAATCGGCCAAAAAAGAGCGAAGGAAAAGGCCAAGTCAAAGCGAAAAGGGAAAGCAAAGGACAATGGAGAAAACGCCGCCAGTGATTCGGTCCCAAAGTTGACCAACTTTAATGAAAAGTTGGACGCCAAAATACAAGCAATAGAAGAATTAAAGCAACTTGCTGAATTTGATTTATTACTTAGGGATACTTCGTCCATGACTTTCGAATAAATTGAAATGCACAAAAAAATTTGCGAAATCATCAAGAAAAAACATGACATGTAGTTTAATGTGTTGTATTTTAATTTTAATCTAGGGTATTACTATAATTAATGTATTTTAGCATTTTATATCACTGAGTAATGTACTTTAAGTTATTGTATTGCATTATTTTCAATGTAATTTTATTAATTTTCAATCTTTCTTAATAAATTTATGCTTAAATTGCCGAAATTTTATTAATTATGTATTATGTTTTAATCATTTTATTAATTAAATTTTATTAAGTTTCGCAAAAAAATTATCCAACTAATTAAAATGCAATTTCGAGCAACTAATTTATTTTACAATAAAATATAAAATTTAATATATTAAATAAATGTATTTATTGTGAATTGTATATTAAATAAATTAAATAAGAAGTGAAATCATTATAAATTTTATGATTAAATATAAAAAAAATATAATAATAATAAATAAGAATTTAATTGAAAAAAAATAATAAAAAATTAATGTGACATGACGTAATATAATAATTATTCCAAAATGGTACATTGGTTGTGGGTGCGCTAAATTTCAATCCTTAACCTCCTGCCTCTAAACTCTAAGCTCAAAGTTCCAGCCTCCAGCTTTGACGTCTTGGCTCCTTCCTTGAAGTCCCAGAGTCTAGGCTTTAAACTTTTAAAGCTTTGTAGTCTTTAAGAAAGCCATCAAGCTACTTTATGTTCGGACCACCGAGTCACTCTAACTTTAGATCTTTGAACAACTCTAATATTAAGTCATTAATGATTAAACCACACCCTTACGCCAGACCATTAAGTCGTTATCGGCTTTAAATCATTGAGCTACCTTGCCTTTGAACCACGAAGCTACCTTTGGCCTTAGGCCACCTAACCACTCCAAGCTTGAACCACCCCAACTATGAACCATCGAGTTGTTGACAACCTTAGTCCACCAAACCCTTTCTTGTGAATTGGCCTGTTACTTTAAAATGTCGAACTACCATCATTCTCGAATCATTTAGCCACTCTCGATTCGTGGACCACTCTTGGTATATTAGACTATCCCAATTTACAAAAAATTAATAAAAATATTAATATTTATAATAATTACATTTTTTAATATCAATATTAATTGATGCGGGATCTGGCTCAAGCCCTTGATCCGGTCCATTAGACGAATCAAGAAATCCTAAGAACCCTTGTGTAATCAACGTCATCTCCCCAAACTGGACAAGCAAGCCTCTTGGGTAACCCATGCTTGAGTGGTTATCGGTTATGAAATCTCGATAAGGCCTTCAGATTGGAGAACCATGGCCAGGTATTGTGCCCTCATGACACGGTAACAATCGTGGATCCTTAACACCAGGGGCATATGCAGTACTTGGCCAGCTAAGCAGGGTGCCTTTAAGGCTGCGGTTGTATGGAAAAGAAGACTTAGACTATTCGTAATCTACGGTTTTTTAAGTTGTCCCGCGGAACGTTTGTTTAGCGTTATTATTATTATTTTATTAAAATTCCTAGTTCTTAGCCTCTCAGTTTTTTCATCCGTAACTCATTGGCTACTTTAAGAGTCTCGCAGGACACCTACTCAGCTTTCCATTAAACACAATTTTATTTTAATTTTCGTTGGAGTAAATCTGACTGTTGGATCAAAACGATCTAACGGTCAAATTTTAATTTAAAAAAAATTAAACGTCAGGCACGAGACACATGTAGCTCATCCTACGGTATGGGGACATGTTACTTCTAAAAATATTTTTTAAAAGATGTTTTTGCGCCAAACAAATGAAAAGTTCATTTGGCGTAACAATATTTTTTATATTTAGTATGTAGTATTTAGTAGATTTTGCAGTTTAAATAGTAAAACTTAATAATAATTTAAATATTTTTGTTTTATTTGAACTTGAGTGACATTCTAATTTTAACCTCTTTAAAATTTAAAAGTGACTTTAGTTATTTAATAATGCAAGGACAAAAATAAAATTAGAAAATATTAAATAGTATAGTTTTTTTTGACGTATTAAATAGTATAGTTAGAAAATATGCTACACCAACATATTCTTAGTTGTGAAGCAAATATTTTTTTATATTTTAAATGTTAGTTATATTTAAAATATGGTAAATATAGTATAGTTATATTTTAAATGCTATTTCCTCTATTTTTGGTGTTCAATTGTAGTTTAATAACAGTCTAAAGTCGCTTATCCTGGCGGCTCTTGCTGTTCAGTTGAGCTCATAATTGAAGGCACTTTGAAATGTTGCCATAGTTAGTGGTATATGAATCTTTTTTTTTTTTGAAATCTGGTATATGAATCTTTTGAACAACAAGGAATAATGCTATTTTTAATGACCTACCTGTGAATGTTTATCATCTGTTATGTCTCTTGTGGAAATGTATTAAAGAAGGGGGGGTTTTAAGATTGGCTGTATGAATGGTACGCTTGATGAACTATTTTTATTTCAGAATTTAGGAATTGCAAGAATTTCCAAAAAGCCCCAAAAATAATTCCAGTGGTTTGGTGCCCCCAACTAGCTGGCTCAAGGTCAACACGAATGACTCTGCTCTTGGTGCGCCTGATCCTTCAGGTGTTGACTGTATTTTCAGAAATATTAGGGGTTTTTCCAAATGAGCTTTTGCTTCTCTACATATGATGATTTGCTTTTATTGCTGAATTTAAGGCTGCATGTTTGCGTCGAGAAAGCTTGAGAATATGGTTAGACGAACTTAGGTTGTTCACATGGCGGCTAAGATCTCATATTGAGATTTTAGTTGCTAATATGGGGATGTATTATTATGTTTTTATGTCGTAGTCTGTTCTCCTACGGGAGCACGAATTACATGTATCAGGCGAGGAGCTAGTAATATTTTTTTTTAAAATAAAATTTGACCGTTGGATCGTTTTCATCTAATTGTCAGATTTACTTCAACGGATTAAAATAAAATTGTATTTAGTAAAAAATTGAGTAAACGTCCCACGAAACTCTTAAAGTAACCCTTGAGTTACGGATGAAAAAACTGAGGGACTAAAAACTAAGAATTTTAATAAAATAACAATAAAAATATTGAGTAAGAGTTTCGCAAGATGACTTTAAAAATTGTAAATTACAAGTAGTCTTATGGTTTGAGTGTGATTCTATGTACGTGGTGGATCTTTTTAAATCAAGGACCCTTGAGGTGCCGTAGAGTTGTCGGCTGGATTGGGCGGATTGTGTTAACTTGGTCAGACGTCAGTTGTGGTACACATAGAGTTGTTGTTGGTTCCGGAACCGGCGGTTCCGGTTTGTCAAATATAAGAACCAGAACCGAACCGTAGTTTTCACGGTTTGGTCATGTTTCGGTTCGGTTCGGTTCGGTTATGGTTCTGGTTTTGACCGGTTTAACCGCCGGTTCAGTTTC
>CAODLS011696809.1:0-11381 GCA_948243855.1 Flueggea neowawraea | reverse complement strand
GTGCCCTAGAGTCACTAGCAAATGCACGACCAGATCCTGGTTTTGAGGCTTTCTTTGGTTCAGCCTTCTTGATCTCAACCTACAAACAAAGAAGTTAGTTAACCTAAATTCTCCAACAACCAATTTTTCACCACCTGCTCTTACAAAACAAGAAACCTAGAGTGAGCTCTGCTAAGTGGAATTTGAACAAACATGAAGTGCACTGCATAAACCTATGACCATTACAGGCTTCACTGTTCCACATTTGACAAATCATGAAACTTGAACCAGTAAACAATTCAAAGAAAACAACATAGCCATTTCCATTATGAGAGAAAAATGGGACATAAAAACATACTATTGCTGCATACACAGGAAATATACTTTTACATACTTTTGAAGCAACAAGAAACCTTTGCACAAAACTCACCTGAGAGCCAGCCATATCAATCATATTCCCATTAGCTAGAATATCATCAACTACTTTTTCACTGTCAAATACAATAAACCCAAATCCACGAGAGCGCTTAGTAGCATGATCACGTAGAATCTCATGTTCAACTACTTTACCATACTTTGAGAAGAAGTTCTTGAATTCATCTGATGTTTCCAAATAAGGAAGGAAAGCAACCAATCAAACTTCAATGTCACAAACTATAAGATGGAAAGAAGAATATATTCACTTAAATGAATAAGAGTTCGTACCTTCAGCCACTGACGTAGGAATTCCCCCGAAAAAAATTTTCTTGGTTTTGAAGTCACTTGTTTCGGAAGAACCCTTCGGAATTGTTCTTTTAATCTCAACCTGCGCCAAATAAAAGGAGTTAAATACTCTATCAATGAGAAGTAGCTACCAATACCATGACAAGTACCCTTTTTCTTGATGACTTCATGCCATCAGAATATTAAAAGCATGTTTGTAAAAAAGCCATAAACACTTCCAAAAGGCACAAATTTCCCACTCTCATATGTCATCAAAGTACAAAAATTTCATTAATTCATATGAACATCCAAAGCTAACATAATGCACAATACTCTTTACTAGTCAATGTAACTTCTTGCGACTCTGAAGAATACCCCGCAAATTCCTAAAAAAATTATATGTTACAAATTAAATAAGATAAACCCAACAAGGAGCAAGAACAACTCACTTGTTTGCTATTGATGATGTAGGTGTCCTGAATGACAGCATCAACAACAGAAGGATCTGCATAAGTAATAAATCCAAACCCCCTAGGCTGGCCAGTATGCCTATCTTTCATTATAACATAGTCTGTTATCTCTCCATACCTCTCAAAGTGCTTAGCAAACGTATCTATTACCAATCAGAAACCACAACAACAACAAAAAAAAAACAAACCCATCAACATTAACCACTTAAAGCTTCAATCTTTAAACTAAAAAGCAGTAAAGCACGTGTATAGAGTAATGAATACCTAAAGTTGTCTCCTTGGCTAAGCCTCCAATGAAGATTTTACTGCAAGAGAACGACAAAACCAACAACCCATTATTTTTAGACAATATTGAAGTAATTACTCATTGAAAGATAAATGATTAAGGAAGCTGAGACTAACCCAGGGCTGGCACTATCGTCGCCCTTCCTGGAACCCATGATAAGTTGAGGTTCCTGTTGTTGAAAGGTTTGGGATCTGCGAAGGATATTGAGAGAACAAAAGTTTGGAGTTGCTGATGAGTTGAGTGTTGTGTAGGTCAAGAGAAGAAGAAGTTTCTCGGTTGAACCTGCCCTTTGTGAATGTGTGTATATAAAAATAAGGGCAAACTCCACCATGTTATGAGTGTTGACCATATGTCTCGTGTGGTCTCTCACTTTTCAAAGTCCCTTTGTCTGATCATTCAGTTTGTCATCATTAGTTAAATATAGCATGAAGCCTATAAATTTTAAAAGTTTAATAACAAAAATACCCTTCCATCATCTCTTTCATTCCATTCCCACCAGCAATCAAAACTCTCTCTCTCATTCTCTCATCAACTCACTCTCTCTCTCTCTCGTTCTCTCTCTAATCACCCAAAACCACACTTTCTCTCTCTCTCTCTCTCAATTTTCTATCTCTCTCTCTAAGCTTTACAAACCCCAAGCCTCGCCTGTCCAATCTGTCATTCAGTGGAACAGAAAAGCCCGAACTCTCCTGCGAAACCCCTCGTGTTATTGTCATCACCTCTGAAAAAAGGCGGCATCAGTAAAACTACTACCACTGTGAATGTCGGCCTCGTCATCGCCTGTAGAAGCTACTCCATCGTCGCAGTCGACGTTGACGTTAGCCCTGGCAACCTCAACCTCCTTCTCAGCCTCTGGGACTCCTCTGTATGTCCAAAATCATCAAAATCCTCTGTATCTCCAAACCCTATCGGAGGCAAAGCCCTCACTTGGCTCGACGAATGCCCTAAAATCTATGCAGTGTTCATAATAGATGCAGGGTTTATGATTCTTTTTTTTTGTTTTTATTTGGGATTTTTGACGCGGATAGAAAGATGGGTTTGTTTGGAAGTGTTTGATGGAGTTGTAGTGGCCAGTGGCTTGATTGAGGAGTTATGGTTCAAGGTTGTTGACTTTAGTTGGTGAAGAAAGATTGGGAGAAAGGCGCAGAGGAGTTTCAGGTGAGGTAATTGATATGACTCTTTGATTTTTGTGGGTTTTGTGGGTATTATGGAGGCAAGGTCGGAGAGGAGTTTGAGAGAGTGATGGTGGAGTGAGTCGGTGGAGAGCAGAGAGGGATTCAACTGATCTGACAGTGAAGGCTTTTAGTGATTTATTCTTTTTGTGCGCTGTGATTGATGTTTTATGCAAAAAAAATCTTGATGTTGATACTCTTTGGCCATGGATTAAATGATTGTGAAATTGCTTAGTTGATTTTGTCGGAATTTTTGTTAAATAACGGTCATAACTTCAAATTGTGGGTGTGGTTTGATTTTGTTGAAATTTTTGTTTTAGCAACTGCAATCAACAATGGAAAATGTGAGAGGTGGTGACGGCTTTGGAAGAAAAGGAGATGTTGACGACAGTGTGAGGGGTGGAGCGACGAAGGAGGAGGAGAGGGGTTGGGAGATAAAGGTGGTTTGTTGAAGTAAATTGATGGTGGAGCAACGAGGGAGAATGAGAGGGGTTGGGAGACAGAGATGATTTGTTGAAGTAAATTAATTTTAAAATAAAAGATAATTTTGTTTTTTTGTATTTTTGTTAAAAAAATAAATAAAGTTAAGATTGAGGGACCAAATCGAAAGATTTTAAAAATTGAGAAATTATACGAAAATGATGGTCAAATCTCATAAAGTTTGCCCTAAAAATAAACATTGAGGTTGGGAATTTTCGGGCAATTACTTTTGAGTCCCTTTAGTTAGTAAAAATATTTCGTTTGGTCCCATGTGGAAAAAATAGACAACAACCAAACCCAAAAACCAAACCGAAATCAAACCCAAAAAATTAATCTGACCTAACCAAAACCCTCACTCCCTTATTATCCCCTCCCTAGATACCCTTCCTCCCCCAAATCATAATCCTTCACAGAAAACAAAATAACCCTCAGGAAATCCAAATCTCCGCTAAAAAACCAAAGACTACCCGCAAGACAACCACTGAAATAACCATTGCAACAAAATCCAACACCACCTCCATTAGAGGGACAAATAAGGATGAAGTATTTTAGATATATTCTATAAGTAAAGGCTTCACAAATATTCATCTCAGAAGTGTGTTGATTATGAACTTAATTTATTGGAGTGTTGGCCACAGATGAGCTAATTGCTAAAGTTTGGGGAATGCTCCAACATTTGGTCATTTTCATCATGCGGTAATCGAGATTAGTTAAGACTAAGAATGTTTTAATGAGAAAAACTTGAGTTTGAGATAAAACTTGTGCTTTATTACAGATTTAAACATAAAATTTAGCGAGTTTTGAATTCAGCTAGTTAGTTTGTAATTTGGTTCGAGTGCAATTCTTTATGAGCATGATTTTAATTGTCAGTACGTCACAAACGGGTTTAACTGGCAAATAAACTAGCAAGCAATTTTTTTTAAAAAAATCTCTACCTAGTCAATTAACAAATACACGCACAACTCTTTTTTGTCTTTTAATCTTTAAATTTAATCAATCAAGTTTAAACAATCCAAAACCTAAATCATGAACCTTATATATATATATATATATATATACATTTTTTTAATTAAGTTTAATGTATATGATTTTATGCATCATTGAAATAAATAATCACAATTCGTCATCGGTTAGGATGTCTCTGTTCTGTTCTACATGAAGAAAAAAAATGAATATATACTAAAACGTAGGCACTTTTTAATCCAACTTTCAATTAAAAATATTTAAAAAACACACTACTTTTTAAATTTTTTGTCATTGTTTTTTTTCTTTTCCCTTGCAATTGTGAGTTAAACAAGAAAGAAATTGTGTCCATGAGTTGAGTTGACTGTGGCTAGTCAATGTCAAGACGTACAAACTCTTTTTATTTTTTATTTTTTGAAGACAGGTCGTACAAACTTATAGTAAATGTGTCATTAATTACAAAGTAATAACCCCTTTTTTAAAAAAAATATTTTTTAAAATTTTAATATATATATTAAAAAAATAATTAAATTATATTAATTATAGTAATAATTTATGATATTATTTTTATTTATTTTAATAGAGATAATTAAAATATAATTATTTAAAATAATTTAATAAAAAAATAAATATAAAAAATAAAAAAAAAATTATTAATTTTATAGAATGTCATTTATGATAAAAATTAATTTATTTAAAAAATATTTTTTTTAAAAAAAAGAGGGAGTATCATGTACCAACCAACCCATATTTATCCATCAATCATTTCCACACTTTTAGTCAACTCATTAATTCCTGGATAATGAAATTATAGTTCATGATAATTAATTATTATTTGATAACCTTAATCATGAAACCATGCCACGACGTTATCGAGTCATGGATGATGAACCAAATATTTGCTTCAAACAAATATCTAGTCCAAGATTAATCATAGTACCGTATAGTTTAGGACCTTGGTAATCCCAAAAAGGTTAATTAACATATTATTACTTTAACAGGAGCCTAGGAAATTTAAGTATCGAAGATACTCTATCGTAAAAAAATCATGTGTTTCAAAAGATGTGTCTCTTCTACAGAACGGTTTTGAAACTTGTATTTTCCCTTTTATCAAACAAAATGTTAGTTTGGTTGTTAATATATATCTGGGTTATTTGTATCATAATATAAATATAATTTCTTTATAACAAAAAAATCATAAAATTTTCAAGTGAAATGCCAAATAAAAGAAAATATTTTTTGGTAGTTAATACTCATCGTAGCAACGAAAGAGATTAATTCTCTAACCAAGTTACCAAATATAGGAAAATATATTTGTCGCTATATAAATTCGTTTATTGTCACGTATTTAACATGCATATATAAAACCTTAACATTTTTTCCTGTCAAATTAGAAACTATAAATTATTAGTATTTGATTTTGATTTTGATAGACTAAATAGTAAATGACAAATGTCAATTGTAGTTTAGTTGGTTTAGTAGATTGTATAGCGAAAAGATTTACATATCTTTTAAAGAGTACCGAAGAATAATATGCCAATACAAAACATATATTCATTCATGCATAAATGGAACCTTGACAGATGTGTTTGTTTTTGTTAGATTGGAAAAGATAGATTGTAAATTTCGTAAATTAAGTAGATGATATGATGAAAATTAAGAACTATAATGGTGGTGTTTGGCATATTGCACATTAGATTGAGTGGTAGATTTAGATGTAACTTAATAAATTACAAATAAACATATAAAGGAATTAACACATTTTTTGAAGGTGACAAATATAAATGAAAAATTAGTAATATAAAATACCAAATATGCCTAAATCAAACACAACCATAAGCACTATTAATTACAAGTTGATATTCCAAAAACAAACACTCCTTTAAACTATAAAATCAAATAAAAATAAAAATATGAAAAAGTCTTATAATCCCATGAAACGCAGTAATACTAGTACAGCATATAGCGTAAATAAAAACTCTTTATATATAGACTTGTTTTTATTAAATTAAAAAGTATAAATATTTTTTAATAAATAAGACATATATTATTAGCGTTTAGTTTTAATAAATTGGGTGAATTAACAATTCAGATTGTGGATTGATAAATTTAATAAGTAAGACATTATTTTTTGGTACCGAATATTTATTGTGATGGAAAAAAGACATTAATTCTCTAACCAAATTACCAAATATAAGAAAATATATTTAGCACTACATAAATTCGTTCTTTGTGTAGTCAGTAAAGAATAAGCTGACGCATATTTAACATGTATAAATAAAATCTTGATCGATTTGTCTATTTATGTCAAATTAAAAAAATATTGTAAGTTTAATAAATTAAGATAATAAAATTAAGAATTATAATAGTGATGTTTGATAAATTGCATATGTAAATTGAATGGTAGATTCAGATATAAATTATAGACTATAAATTATATAATAATAAATAAAAAAATTAATATATTTTTTAAAAAATCACAAATATAGATGAATAATTAGTGAGATAAAATACCAATACACATAAATCAAACACATTACACACCCATACAAGTTAACTAATTTAAACACTATTAATTACAAGTTGATATAAAAAAACAAAAACACCTTTAAAATAAAAAAGAAAAAAAACTCCTTTAAACTAAAAAATAAAATAAAAATAATAAAATAGTAATAAAAAAGCCCTACACTCCCATAAAACACAGTAGTATGTATAGTACAACATATTGCTCCCCCCCTTTCTCTATTTCTCTCTCTTGCGTCTTACTTCTTCGCCTCCCCTCTTTTCTCTCTTCCTTTTCACCTCTTTAGATCAAAATTTCAAAACTCACACACACACAGAGAACCAACAAAAAGCGCATCTCAGACTCACACGCACAATCTCTTCAACACCCGAATCTCTCCTATTTACACCTCCTTTGTTCAACAGTTCCATACCCACATATAGGGAAGTTACAGAGAGAGAGAGAGAGAGTTGTTGCTGTTGTGTGTTAGTGAAGATGAGTGGCGGAGGTGTTAGGGTTTCAATCCCAAGCAACGTCAGCAAGATGATCCAAAACATTAAGGAGATCACAGGAAACCATAGCGAAGAAGAGATTTATGCTATGCTTAAAGAATGCTCCATGGATCCCAACGAGACTGCTCAGAGGCTCCTCCTTCAAGGTTTTGTTTTCTATTTTTGTTCTTATTGGAAAGTTCTGCTCTTTGTCCCATGTCAGCTTCTGGGTTCATATTATTTATCCTTTTTTTTCCTGGATGAATTGAAGCTCTCATTTTTGTTTCGTAGTCATGTTTTTGTGGTTTGTCTTGTTGTTTGATGGTTTTCGTTGTGATCCATGTTGCAGGGCTCGGGGGATTTGGTTTTGATTTGGATTTAGGGTGTGTTTGGGAGCAGGGGATTGAATTGGCTTTATGATTTTATGTAGTGGGTGGTTGCTACATTTTCGGATTATTGGTGTTCAGTTGGATTTTGCAATGGTGTAGGTGGTTGTGACTTATGGCAAAGTTTTGAATTTTGCGTTTTGTAGTTTGTTTTTCTACCTGTTTCTGATTGAGATGGCCATTTTTGAGGATTTTGAAGAGGTTCTGATGGATTGTTATGTGCATTTTGTTGAAAATTACAAAGTAGAAGTGTCAGCTCTGAAGTGAGGTTTTTAAAGTTTTATTGATTTCACTGTTATGATTCTTATGAATTGGTTTAGAAGAATGTTTTACGTGACATAAATTTGCAGTCATATTGTTTGCTTATAATACCTCCCACCGATTAATTAATTAGTGGAGGAAAACTTTCTCCATTTTAAGAGAGTGATTGGCATTGTCGTGTGATGCTACTTTATGTTTGTTTCACATTTAATGTTCATCGTGACGAGAACTGAGTGTTGTATGGTTCCACAGATCCCTTCCATGAAGTCAAAAGAAAACGCGACAGAAAAAAAGAGGTAAAATAAATTTCCTTCCAAGTTTTTCATGGAATAATATTCTTCATTTCACACGTGTCAAGGCTTTCTTATTCTATCATTGCATTGAATTAGTTCAGTAAGATTGCAGGAAATAATTTCTGTGAATATCCATGTTAGTTTTGCCCCATTAGTTAGATGGAATGGTTTCAATTGTTCATGCATGTATGCTAAAATTTGACTGAAAAAAATTAGGAATATATGGGCAAAGAAGTATAAGATGGATGTAAGTGATATAGGTTAACTTCTTCATGATTTAGAGATATGAGTTTTTGCATATGGAATTGGGTCCTAGAAATTGTTTACATGGTTCACCCTCTAGGTATTTTGTTATTTTTTGATCGTGTAATTGTAAAGAGTGTTAATATCAACTTGTTGCTATTTTTCTTTTTGGTTGCATATTTGAATTGAGCTTTAATAGCATTTCAATTACTTTTTGCTGTAACATGTTGCAGAGTAACAACAACAGAGAGACAGGAGATTCTCGGTGGAGACCTGGCACGCAGGGGAGGGGGAATAGGGGTGGTCGAGTGAATTATTTACCTCGTTATGCATCACACGGTGAGCATCTATCTTAAAAAATAGGGAGATGGCATTGTATGCTACATTGCATTCTCTTGCCTATTTCTGTACTGGTTGTTCTATCATTCACCTTTTGTCAAGTGACCGGCTATTGAGATTTGGATAAAATTCAGCATAGTCTCTGGTGAATTATTTTGGGTTTATACTGATAAATGGTGTTATGTTTAGTTGAACTGCATTACTAATGTGTATTACAACGCCTACCAGATGCTGGGGGTGGCAGAAATACAAGCTCTGGGAGGGACAGTGGAACCAACCAAGCTCCAGAGAATGTTGTTGGCGCTTCCTTGCCAGTGTTAGAGGAGAAATCTAAAGAAGCTACTAAATCAGTGAGGTTGCATGATCTATGAACCTGTCTTGGTTTTATTTCAATACTTACAAAAGGTAATGTATGCAACTAATAGCTTCTTTAATTCTTTTGCAGCTCAGCAGTTGTTGTGGCCAATGGTCCTACAGCTGTTGCTTCTGGTAGTGCTAGTGCCATGCATGCCTCCAATTTACCAGCAGGTGCTGTCAATAGAAATGAAGTTACATCTGCGCCTGTTGGTGGTAATAAGGTAGTCTCCCCTGTTAATTCGGAGAAAACACCTTCTGTTGCATCTGGAGTTGGAGACATTCATGGAGAGACCACGCCAAGCACTGCTGACTCTATGTCTGTCACTCGTGCATCCTCATCAGCAGTGTGCTTCTCACCATCAGATCCTGTGCTAGTGCCATCTAACGATACACAGGTCCCTGGTACAGTGGGTGCAATCAAGAGGGAGGTTGGGAGCCAACGAATGACTGGTGAATCAAATGCAGTTGCCCTTGCTGGAAAACCAGGTTGGAGCACTGATAATATTTTATCTAGGTTTGACCAATTTATCTATTTTGTGTTCTAATTTGTAGTTCGTCTCTGATTTGATTTCAGCTTCTGAGAGTGGTTCCTCTTCCCTACAAGGGAAGATGGCACCAAATAAATCTCAGGGTCTTGGGAAGAGTCAGGTCATTGAGTCCTCCCAACCCTCATCTGCATCAGCCCATGGGGGCTCTTCTGGTAGTAGGCTTCCTCAAACTACAACAGCAGGTCACAACAAACGATTGGTTCTCAAAAAGGTTAGTAGTTGCTGTTAAACTGTGGTTCACCATAAATGTTGATGCTCTTCAATTCCACATGAAACAAATTATTCTGGTGGAATTGTTGTCATTAAGTGAACTGTTTTATTTTTTTTTTCTTGAATAAGGTGATATTTGCACTTAGCTCAAGCCTATTTCAAATTTTTAGTACAGATAGAATATCAGTCCTTGCACATTTGCGTAAAGGCAGGAATTTGGAGAAAGTAGTCTGAGACTGGAAGATAATATTTTAGTATTTGTTGCTTTCTATTTCATTCTTTGCTTTGTAATAGCATAATTCATGCACCTTTCTTGACAATTTAATAACTGAAAATTTCTCTCAAACAGTTGGTTCTAACAAGGAGTGGAAACCAAAGCCCACTAATTCCAATCTGCCTCAAGTATCTGGCGCAGCTGCTTCATTTGATGTGCCTAATAGTTCAGCTGAAGCAAGTAACCCACCACAACAAGCATCAAGTACTCTTGATTCAGAACAAGCAACTTTTAAACTGCAGAAGAAGCTGGAGGAGTTACATCTTCCTCAGCGTCAACATGTTATCATCCCAAACCATATCCACGTACCTGAGTCCGAAAGATCCAAGTTGAGTTTTGGAAGCTTTGATGCCAGTTTTGGGGTAACATCAACCTATTTTAGTGGTCCAGTGAGTGACGAGAGTTCTACCTCTCTCTCTGAAACGTCTCAGGGTATTGAAGAATTCGTGGAGGAACAGCCTACAAGGTATGCGGCCCTTCCAAAAGAAGTTACGGTCTGCCTCGATCATGGGATATTATTTAAAGCTACACCTTTTTGTTTCAGTCATAAGTAATAACATTGATGCTATGTGTTTTTTCATCAAATTCACTGAATAGTGTTCTTTATTTATCTCTTCAACTAGTCACTGCTCCAATTTATCTATTTTTTGTTTCAGCAATCAAAGTGAATTGGTGACTGCTGAGGAGGAAGCTTATCCTGATCATCCAGAGTCACCTTCCAATGCCCCTGGGAATTTATCAGCTGAGGTTGATGTCTAGGGATGGCAATGGGTAGGTCAGACCAATACCCTTACTCGTATCCGTAGTTTATGTTATGTACTCATACTCCACTCGTACCAATGCAGGTGAAAAAAATTATTATCCGTAACTTACCTACAGTGTATCTGTTTACCCGTAGAGTATCCATTTACCCGTGGTTTAAATTTAATTAATTAACTTAACAAATAATATACTATTAATTTAGAACAATAGATTAGAAAAATATCCGAGATAATATGAAATATTATATTCACACAACATAATATAAAAGTTATAATTTATAACTAAATGTAGTTAATAAAATAGTAATGTGATAAATTATCACTTAAAATTTCTAAATTGTATTTTCACGAACTTGTCTGAAACTTGTTTAGGTTTTGTCTAAACTCTATTTATATTTAATATTTTTTTAAAACTTCTTTATAACTTGTTTATATGTTGTTTATATGTTATTTATAGGTTACTTATATGTTATCTATATATTATATATTTGTTTTTTATATGTTGTATATATGTATTATATATATTTATATGTTGTATATATTTATTATATATATTTATATATTGTATATATAAAATGCATAAATTACAAACATAGCATAAACAAGTTATAGAATTAATATTTATATGTTCTACATCTCTATAAAAGATATAAAAGTTACAAA
>CAODLS011696773.1:0-12004 GCA_948243855.1 Flueggea neowawraea | reverse complement strand
CAAGCTTAATCATTCATGTACGTCACATTGAACCAAAGTACATGAGATGAAATTCCAAGTACGTGAGATGCTCCGGACTGAAAACAGAAGCTACTGGATGGTTCAGACTTTGAAGTCACGTACGTCAGAAATAGTTAACGTACGTGAACTGGGGGTTAGCTATCATCAACGTACGTGTATATACTTATCACGTACGTGTGCTGAAGATCAAGTCAGGTAACGTACGTGAGATTAGTGTTACGTACGTAAGAAGACTCTGACAGAGCATTAAATGCGTCTCATTTAATGTCACAACGGCTACATTACATCCCACAACGATCTGAAATCAAGAGAATAGTATAAATACATGCTTGAGAGACCAGAAACATAAGAGGAAACATCTGAGCATTGATTTCTATCAACTTCCAAGCATCAAAGCATTGAATCTCTGTTTTATTGATACAAGTATATTTGCTCTTATTTTTTATTCTTCATTTACTTATATCACTAGCTTTTAATCTGTTGGTGAGTATTTGTAAACACATTTAAAGGAGTGATTGTGAGTGGGATCAAGGATAGATCCTTAGTTTGGTCTTTGTTATTGAACCGGAATCAAGTACCTTTTAGGAGTTTTCTCTTAACTAGAAAGTGATGTTGTAATCTTTGAGAAGATTGATAGTTAAAATCCTAAGTGGTGATACTTAGATAGTGGATATAGGCATCGAGTTAGCCAAACCACTATAAATTTTTGGTGTTCTTTCGTTTAGCGCACTTACTTTCGAAGAAAATTCAAAACTTCTATAATCACACTATTCAACTCCCCATTCTATTGTGATTATTAACTCTACAACCATATCCTCCAATCCTTGTATATTTGAAGAGGGGAGTCGAAAATTGCTTCTAGAACGAATCCATGGATCACCAATACCTTCACTGCCTCTCAATTCCTTATCCTCCAACGACACCCTTTCACAAGCACATCTTTCGCATTCCACACACTCCGCCAAACAAAACTTGGATTATGCCTAATCTTCGAGTTTAAGTAGTTGATACTAGGGTAATATCTGGCTTGGAAAAGCTGGGCTACTAGAGCGTGAGGTTTTGAAACTAGATTCCAGCCTTGTTTGCCAAGACGCGCCAAGTTAAAAGCCTGTAAATTACGAAATCCCATACCTCCGGCTTCTTTAATTTTACACAACTTTTCCCATCTCTGCCAATGGATTCCTTTTTTGCCATCCACATTTGAACCCCACCAAAAAGAATTCAACATTCTCTGTAATTCATCACATAAAGTAGTGGGAAGCATAAAGGTACTCATACAATAAGTTGGGATGGCTTGCACTACAGTTTTAATCAGAATCTCCTTACCGGCACAAGACAACAGTTTATTATTCCATCCTTGGATTCTCTTCCACAATATTTTCTTCAAATATCCAAAAATAGCCTTTCTAGACCTCCCTATCAGTGAAGGTAATCCAAGATATTTGCTTCCTGCAAGCGGTGATGAAACACCCAACAACTGTGAAAGCTCCCTTTGTTTATCCAGTCGAATATTAGAGTTGAACATAATACCTGATTTTTGGAAATTCACAGCTTGGCCTGACAGAAGCTCATAGCCACGCAAAATATCATGGACTGCCCTACTTTCATTAGGTGTAGCCTGGAAAAAAAACTATCATCCACAAAAAGAAGATGAGAAATACTAGGCGCTCTCCGACATACCTTAACTCCATGGATGATATTCTGCGCCTTGGCATGGCGAATGGCAGTAGAGAGGCCGTCCGCGCATAGAATGAATAAATATGGCGACAGAGTATCGCCTAGTCAGAGTCCCTTTCTTGGCAATATAGGACCAACCTGCTCCCCATTAACCAGAATCGAATAAGTGACTGTAGATACACACGACATAATCCAGGTTACCGATTTTTCACAGAAACCCATCTGCTGCATCATTTTCTGTAAGTATGACCAATTCACTCCGTCGTAGGCCTTACTTATATCAAGCTTTAGTGTTGTTTCCCCTACATTTTCCCTATGCTTCTGCTTCATAAAATGTAGTAATTCGAAAGAAATCATCACATTGTTAGTGATACACCGACATGGGACAAAAGCAGATTGAGCTTCATTAATAAGCTTTGGCAAAACCTGTTTGAGTCTATATGCAAGAACCTTTGCAATTATTTTGTATAACACATTACGAAGGGCAATGGGACATAACTCTTTCATCGTCTCAGGATTATCACATTTTGGGAATTAAAAAAATAGTGGATTCATTTAAAGATGAAGGGAAATTACCCTGAGCCAGCCAGAGGACACACTGTTGTAAAACTTCACTCCCAATGGTCGGCCAGAATTGTTAATAGAAAGCCGGGTTTAAACCATCAGGCCCCGGTGATTTATCAAGATGCATCTATTTTATTGCCGATATGAATTCCTGCATAGTAAAATTTGATGTGAGCACCCTGTTATCCTCATCCGTCAACAAGGTGGTAACCCCTGGTAATTGGGAATTTATATTGCTACCTGGATCATCAAAAAGATTTTGGAAATATTCCTTAATAATCATATGCAACCCATCTTTATCATCCACAAAAATCCCAACATTGTCCTTGCTGTAGTGTGGAAGCTGCGACGTCAAAGAATTTTGTGTTCATGTCCCCCTCTTGAAGCTATAAATTCTTGGCTCTCTGCTTCCAGTATATTTCTTCACGTTCAAGCAAATCTGCCATCTTTGATTTCTCAACTTTAAATGCCTGCACTGAAACAGTATCTTCACAATCCTTCAAAGCTTGAAGCCATTGTTTAACTTGATCAATTTGCTCTCTGAACCGTCTATATAAATTCTTCCCCTACCGTGCCATACACTCCTAGCAAGCAACCAATTTTTCTTGTAAATTTTCAGCCCTCAGAGATCTCTAACAACTATTGACCTCTTCATGAAAACCTTGCTCTCGTAACCACGTATTTTCAAATTAAAAATGCACGTGCTTACAAGTAAGACTGTATTAATTCAAGTGTAACAAAATGGGGCAATGATCAGACGTAGAGGAAACCAAAACGGATAATTCGCAAAGAGGAAATCTCACCATCCAATCCACATTAGAAAATGCCCTGTCCAACTTTTTTTGGACCCAATTTGCAGTTCCTGGACTCATTTCCCATGTGAACCTCGCTCCGTGGAGTTCAACATCGCTAAGAGAGCAATCTGCAATGGTATTATGAAAACCATGGAATAGCCATTCCGGGTGAGAGATCCGACCATTCTTATCCGAAGAGTATAAGATCATTTAAGTTACCAATTACACGCCATGTCAGCGTAGATTGTTGTGCCAAGTGTCGCAACCGATTCCAAGACTCCATCCTTCTACTACGCTCTACTGTTCCATAATACCCTGTCAAGCACCAGTCTTTGGCCTTATCTTCATGAATAATAATATCAATATGATAATATGAAAAGCTGATAATCTCACACTGAAAAAGGTTGTTTCCATAGTAAAGCTAGACTCCCACTTCTTCCCTTGATAACCAAACTTCACCCTAAGTTGTTCCATCCTCGAACTAGCAACAAGAGTTTCAATCAGAAAAATCATGCCCGGCCTGTGAGATCTAACAATCTCACTCAGATTTTGAACTGCATGGGGATTGCCTAAACCCCAGCAGTTCCAACTTAGGTAACTCATTGTTGCCGGCAAGCCTGCTTAAGAAACCTCGCCGATGAAACATTGTTAGGTGAGAACTCAGAATCCCTAAAAGAAACCAAATTCTCTTGATTAGTGTCTATAGCTTTCAAAGCCTTCTCACTACCACATTGCATCAAATCACCCCCTGCCTCCTGTATAGATCCCCTCTCCTACGCTTCCTTTCGTTCAAAAGAACTAAGCCCGCAACTTCTTGAGTCATATTCACTTCAGGTGGTATATTCTCAGATCCCAGCCGAAGCCCACTAGTGGGGCTTTGTTTCTTAATTGAGCTGACCCTGATCCTACCTGGAAATTACCCGGTGCCAGCTGTGTAATTAGGATTCACTGCATATTGAATATTATAAGGACTGTTATCAGAATTATCTCAATGATTCTAAAATCCCCAATATTGTGGGGTATTTTTTTTTTTGTAATCTCAGCACCTTCCTTATCTCCTCCAGTATTGCGGAATTCACTATCATCTTCCTCGTCTCGTAGCCATCGATTGCCGGCAAGCTCACCTCCTCGTCTAACGGGAGCCCTCAGGTTTGTTTTCGGTGCATGTTTGCTCGCAGGAACAAGTAGTATGTCCCATAATTCCACAAATAAAGCAGAAAGAGCCCAATTTCTCATATTTAAAGTTGACAATCGCCCATTGCCCATCCAATTTTCAAACCTTCTTCCTTCTCTTCAAAGGTCTCGGAGTGTCAATTCTAACCCTGATTCTCATATATGATCTCCAAAGACTAGTATTGTTATTTGCATCGTAATCGAGAAACTCTCCTACAAAGTTTCCCAGTTGCTTTTCGACCATTACTGACATAAAACCCACTGGCAAATCATATATCTGCACCCATATATCAATGAAGATAAGCGAAACTTGTTTCAACACCTCTCCAGGTTGAAGTCGATGTAGAACCAGCATATGATTATCAAATGTCCATGACCCTCCATCCATTACTCTCTTCAAGTCCACCTCATGATAGAAGCGAAACAAGAAAAGACCTGATTCAATTTCTTTAATAAAAATCCCACGACCGGGTCTCCAAAGACTTGACAATATATTCCTCATTGCATTAAAGTTGAGCTATTGATTTGTTACGAATCTTCCTATTAGACTTAGGCAGAATATGTCCACATCTTCCTCTTGATTTTCCACATTAAGAAACAACTCTTCATCTTCATCTTCTGATAGAGAAAGACATGCTAGTTGATTTTCCATAATCTGGAGTAAAGAGCTGACATGATGATCGGAACAGAAAAGGACGTACAAAACTAGACTCTCATGAAGAAAAGAAAAACCCCACTCTCGCCCGGGAGAGAAAATTAATAGGCGTGCTTCTTAAATAAACTTCTTTTGGGACCAATATACTTGAAAAAAAAAACTGAAAAGCCATTAATGAAATGAATCATCTGGTTCACCTCACCTTACAAATTTGAAGGAGTTTTTGTCCACCTTATTGGATTGGAGTTTTTGAAAGCAAACAAAAGAGGAATCTTACCACAATAGAAGGAAGAAAAAAAGCAGGGAAACATAAATTAACAAAAGAAAACCCTTGACATAAACTTTTCAAACCTCGCATGTTGAATTTAACAAGATTCCAACGGATGGGGAAGTGGAAAGGAGTTGGAAGACAAAGAAATAGGTGAGAGTGTGAGAAATATGTGAGGCTGCAGCAAATTGGAATTAATTTCATCCATGATACCTGAACTTTGTAAATGTTTCAATATAATACCTAAATTTTCTATGTTTCAGCCATAATACCTAAAATTTCGGGTTTTGCATTCATGGTACTTAAAGCATATGACTTAACAATTGTTATCCAGATGGCATGCTTTAAGGTGAAAACTCCACTGCTAACTCAGTATCGTTTCCCAACCAAGCCCATTACTCCATAGAAATTAGGGCAAAAGGGTGTCACTCAAAATTGCTTCAAAAAGAATGAGAGAGACCAAAGAGGGCGGCTACAACAACTGGTGACTACGGCGACAAGCCTTGGAGATGGATTCCGTTCGCGAGCTCCGTCGGCCCACGATGGAGGAGGTTGGCTCCAGCGTTTTCTTCCTTTCATCTCTTTTTTTTCCTTTCTTTTCTTTTTCGTGCTCCTTTTTCTATCTTGTTCTTTGATTCTTAAACTCTCTCTTTTTGGATTTATCATTCTTTTCTACTGATATTTGCTCTTCTTTGACTTCCTTTCTTTGCTTTTTCAAATTCTTCATTTTTTTATGAAGTGAACGAAATCGAGAACAACAAAGGGACACCACGGATGGAATTAGTGGTGGCTGGCAGCGATGACTTGGAGTTTGATTTTTTTTTGGTGATGTGGTGACAGAGGTGATTTTGAGAGGTTTGTTTTTTTTTGGTTTTGTTTCCAGTGCATGTTTTGGGGCGGTTTTAGTGGTTGAGAGTGGTTTGTATGGAGGGTAGAAGTGGGTGATGATTTTAGGGGCGGAAGTGGCGGCGGCTTGGGACGATTTCAGTGGTGGTGAATGGCGGTTAAATTGGTCTCGGGATTGGTGACGGTGACTGTGGTGTTTGGTCCTGGGTCTGGGTGACGGCAGTGGATGGAGCAGTTTTGGGTGGTGTCCTCGGTTTGGATTGCTGTTACGTTTCAGTGGTGTTCTTGGTGGCGAGAGTGGTGTCGGTTTTGGAAGTGGCCGGTGTCGGATTTGGTTGTGGAAATGGATTGTGTTTGACAAAAATGAGTGATGGTTTTGGTGGAAGAGATTGTCGCTTTGGTGGTGAGTGGTCTCAGGTTATAATGGCAGCGACCGGTGGTCGGTTTTGGTGATGGATTGCAATGGTGGTTAGAATTGGTCCCTATGGTCAGTGGTGGTGGAAGAGGTTGCAGTGGTGGATGATGTCTTTTGAGTTTCCTCTGCTTTGTATTCTCTTTGTTTTTTCCTTTTTCCCCCTATTCTATGTTGCTCTCTTGCTCTTTTTTTAGGTTTTTTTTTTTGTTCTGCCGAGTTAGTAGTAGAGGTGCTACCTTAAAGCATGCCATCTGGGCAATAATTGCTGAGTCATATGCTTTAGGTATCATGGCTGCAAAACCCGAAACTTTACGTATCATGGATGAAACAAAGAAAATTTAGTTATTATATTGAAACATTTTACAAAGTTTAGGTATAATGAATGAATTTAACTCCAACAAATTGCAAAATGGTTAGGGTCCTAGACTACTAAGTTGTGTTGCATTGTGTGGGTTCATTAAATCATTAAGTTTTTTGAATTTTGAAGAGCGCTTATATCTAATAAAAAAAGGTTATAAACTTCATTCATTTTGCTTGGAATAAATTAAATAAATACATTGAAAGGATTCGTTTTGTTTGATTCAAACTGGAAAGTAATTTTAGATGGGGGTGAATATTCTAGAGCAAAAAAGATTTAGACTGATCATGCCATCGAAACTTAAAAATTGAACTGACCAGATCAGGGCTTGGTGTTAAGTAAGAAGTTATGACTGGCTTAGGTTAAAGCCGAATAGCAAATATTTTTGTTTGCTATAACAACTTAATGTATGATTTCTATTCAAAAGTAACTTAAGGAAGCCAACTCAAATAAAAAAAAAATAGACTAAATCATTAAGGTGTCTAATTATAAAATTTAATTAATGAAAAAGTTCTATACATAAGGTGTTTTTTTGAAGGGATACATAACATGTTTTAGAAAATCCAATTATTAATTACTGGACTAGCCTAGTTAGATCGGTGGAAAAACAGGTTGGGCCCATTTCATCAAAAGAAAATACAATTATTGCACCAAATCGTTCTTGCAAAATTTCATCGGATTTACACTTAGGAGATTCTTTGAAAATTACGCAATTAGTCCCTTATTTTTTGCAAAATTATGTATATCGTTCTTTAATTTTTGAATGTAAATGTTTGTATGACATTTGAGATATGAGTTTGTCAAATTATCTTTTCAGTCCTAATATTTTGATAAATATTAAGTTTTCAGGTGTACATGAGTTGGATTAATTTTTCAATCGCAATATGGTTGAACACTAATGCTTCAACGCTTGTACACCAACGTACACTTATGTACATCCATGTATACCTGTGTACACTAATGAATTAAGTTGATAACACAAAACAAATGCCTTGTACACTTCTGTGTACCAGTGTACACCTATGTATACCAATGCACACCGATGTAAACTTGTACACATTTTGTACATCTGGTAACGTCCGCCTACAGCTACAGACTTAAGGAAAGTGCACCTATCGACTATAGTATGCGGACCTGAGTACCGAGTGTCGTATCTCTCAAAAACTACGATTATTAGCTACTCACTTTCACTTTGTTATCTAACCGACAAATTAAGAGATTTCAGACGGATAAAATAAATAAAGTCGACACAAGAACAGAAAACCAACGATAAAGGAAATATAATCAATCGATGGGAAGACTGCACATAGATGCTGAATCCCCCTAGACCAAACTAAGTGACAAGATCTCGTTATTCAAACAGTTATTCAATAAATTGGACCGTGGAAATTCCTTTGATATATTAATCTCTCTCTCGAGTTAGCTAACGTCTAACACCTAGGTTGATTAATCAGAATCTCTTCCTAATTAAAACCTATATCGTTGCTTTTATCGATTTGTGAATTCCACTATTATGTTTGACCTTAATCCGGAGGATTTATGTCGACATATCTCTATGTTTGCATGCAACTCCTCTCAATTATGAATGATCTATCGCGCAAAAAATCTCTCGATTACTCATGCATGAATCAGTAATGGAATCGTAAGGCTAGTAACAATCAATTCAACAATTGAACAATAGAAATCATAATTGAGTCTTAATCCCATAAATAAACTGAATAAATAACAAAACCCAACAATCACATAGTCAATCTAGGGTTCATCACATCTAGATACACAAAGTATCTAGTTCATGCTTTTAGAGATATAAACAACAAGATACAAAGAGAATCTAGAGAGAGAAGAAGAAGAACTTATGACAAATCCTTCAAGTGATCCTTTCGATCTTGATGCGAATCAAGTTCTCCTTGAGTTCCCACGTTTTCTAACCCTAAAATGAGTTTATTTTTGCATCCCAAAGTCAGTTATATCCTTAGGTTTCTGAAACATGCTTAAATAACACGAATTAGCCATTCTAGGCAAGACAGATCTAAGACACGATTGCTTCCCTTGCCCAGACCGTGTCTTCAAGAAAGGACACATAATTATGGTCGTGTCTTGGAGTATTTGTCTGTGTCTTTAAGAGCTTGGCAGTGTCGTGCTCCAAAACATGAGAAATTTGTCGTTCTAGCTCCGTTTTGGCTTGTTTCTACCCAATTCCGTCAAAGCATCATCAATCAACCTGAGAAACATAATTCAAAGCATAAAAGTACAAAAACTTATGATAAAACGCTTAATTTATATTTAAAAAATATGGAATCAAACACCACAACATTTATAAATAAGCGTTTATCAACATCCAAATTGAAATTCATCAAATTAATTTAAAAAAATGCCTTTTTACACATTTGTACACCTTTGTACACTATTATAGACTTTTGTATTTTTTTTGTAAAAATTTTATTTTTTTTAAAATTAATTTCTCTCGAAAAGTCAATTTATTGCAAAAAGTCTTTTTTTTCCGCGAAAATACCTCAATTTCTCATAGATTTTTTAAAAATTGGTATTTTTAATACATGTTTACATCTTATGGCGTTTTTAATAGTTGAGAAGTAGTGATGAAATTTTCTAGATTTGGCATTTTAATTTACTACGAATGTGTAATTTTCCATGAAAATTGCTTTGTAAGAATTTTGATCCGGCCACTATTTAAGTGGTTATGATTTAATGAAAGTTTTGCTTTACTTATATAAAAAAATATAGCAGGGAAGTGGTTGCTAATTTTACTAAACCTTATGACCCACGAATAGAGCTGCTCACAGGTCGTGGAAATGTCCAAATTGAATCAAATATGGGAAGAAGAAGAATTGGACCCGGAAAGAATCGTTAACTTTTTACATTACCCGAACCGAACCGTCTCGAAGTTATTATTTGGAATGATTTTAAATTTTATACAATACTCGTACTGAGAACTGTCCTAAACTAAAGAACTGAAACTGGTATATATATATATATATATAGTTCAAGTAACTACTTAAGTATTTAAAATAAACTATCTAAAACAAATACAAATAGTGCTGAAAATCAATATCATTATACACAAATATATTCCAATCGATTCTAATTCTCTAAAATTTTGTATATCAAGCCACTTAATTAGTTGAAATAATTTATAATTTAATTATCTTTAAAAAATAATATTGAAATCATAATTAATTTTGAGCCAAACTACTTAGTTTTGACTCGATAACAATGAAACAAAATACTCGGTTACAGCGAGAGGCCTAGTTCACACGATTCCACTCCCACTCTCCCAGTCTGAGCAAACCTTAAAATCGCGCTCTCGATTGACGCTTTCTGCCTCTCTATCTCTCCGACGCTCTTTCTCTCTCTCTCTCTCTCTCTCTCTCTCACCCCACTCTATCTCCGTCGACGCTCTTTCTCTCTCGCCCCGCTCTTTATCACCGTCGACGCGCTCTCTATCCCCTCGCTCTTTGTCTCTGTCGCTGTTACTATCACCGTCTACGTTGTCTCTATCTCTACGCGACGAAAGGAGGTAATATTTCTTACGTTTGTTCTTACATTTCTCTACTTCAGAAGCTCAGAGTGAGATTTCTCTGCTGAATTTTTGAGGTGTGACCTTTTGAAATGGCTCTTTCTGTGAAGGAAATGGACACCAATTTGTAATTTCTCGTTGTTCTGTTTTGTTATATTAAGTGAAATGAACACCAATTTGCTACTGTCACTCATCTTTCGTCATCATGATCTCCACTAATTAGTCCTAGCGTTAGACTACTTACAAAGTATTGGTAATTATGTTTAGTCATTCTGTTCAACACTTATACAACGGCATCCCATCTTGTACACTACACTCATTGCCTTATTCAGATGGCCAGCTCTACCTAGGATGTCCACAAGGCAAGAGTATGTTTAACGCTTGGCTCTAAACCATAAGCATAAATTGTGGAATAAAAGAGCTTTTGGCAGTTGTGCAACCGTAGTTGCTGATATTACATGGTTTGGAAAAATTAGGGAATGGCATTCCTTTGGTATGCTATGGATGTCATAATAATTTGCATCAATAATAGTAGTATTGTAAGAAAAATAAAGGCGCAACTTTTTACAACATTGTTTATCTTTTGCAGATTGCCTGTGTGCTACTTTTTGTTGTGATGAATCTAAGTTGCTGAACTTAACTATTACTTTGGAAAAATTTTAGGCTAGGAACAAATTATGGTTTTCTTTGTTGTTTCTAATGTGCAGCTGTAAGGTTCAAAAGCAATAAGAATCTTTCGAGTCATTGCCATGATGTTTTAAGTCTGTATTCTATTGAATAATTTTATCTGTCTTCACATTGTTGGACTGAATTGCTATTATTTAACATATTTGCTTAATTATATGAGTATATTTGTTTATCTTAGCTTTTGCATCCAAGTTCTTATTGTGCACTGTTTGTTGCGTTAATATGAGGATCAGTTCCTCTCAGCTTTTCTACCAATGCAACAGATATAGCTAGTGCATGGGAAAGGGAGTCAGTATTTTCATGATCTCTGACATTTATAAGCAACATCAATAAGAATCAACAGATGATTCATTTTGTGTTTATATTATTTTTTTTTCTCGTGCTTACAGGTGGCAAGTGTGGCAACTCTCTTACATAATGATCCGGAAGCTGCCAGTAATCTTTCCTACTTCATGGAATTCATCTCAAAAAAGTAAATTATCACTATTATTATGTCTTGTATTGAAATGCTTTCCAAATGAAAAACAGTTAATATCTGGCTGTCGTGTAGTGAAATGATAATTTTGGTTCTGACGAGGACTGCATTGCGTGATTCTCAAATTTTAACTACAGGAATTTGACTTGACACTTTTACAGGTCTTTGCTTGGGTATCGTGGAGTTTAGAAGGCTTCAAATTTCTGCTCAAAAATCAGAAAAACTTCGGTTGAAGGTTATTATCTTCCTACCTGCATTTTCTTTTTCCAGTTTTCAATCTGTGCTAACCAGTGATGGAAAATGAGTGCCCTTGTCATCAATTAAACACTTATTATAGTTCACTTTAAACATTTCCATTTTGAATTTCACTTTTTTCCATGCATTCGGCCAGAATTGTCGACAGAAGAGAGTTATTTTAAAAATTCTATTTTGTTCTTTTTGCAATTTGGGGTTGAACAGCTTGAGAAAGGTGGGCAAAAAATTTCCAAGACTATCCTCTGTACCAGCAAGAGACCTATTCAAGATGTGGATGGAAA
>CAODLS011696684.1:0-21142 GCA_948243855.1 Flueggea neowawraea | reverse complement strand
GACACATGAAAAAGAATTATCCAAATAGGAGAAACGGTGAGAGATCAAGGGCAACAATAGTTCAGAATAATTCTGTGGGGTTTCAGGATAATTCTGATGAGGGAGAGAGCAGTGAAGTGTTGACCGTTACTTCATGTAGATCTGAAAATAACTGAGTTATTGACACTGATACAACTTATCACATGAAGTTTTCCAGGAAGCTGTTTGATTCTTTTAGAGAATGGAAAGACAGTGTGAAATTGGGAGATTGTGGGAAGCTGAGTGTTGAAGGTAGTGGATCTTTGAAGATCAGGATGCATGATGAGATGGTCAGAAAACTTGATGCTTGGTATGTCCCCAGGTTGCAGAGGAACTTGATTTCTATTGGTGTTTTGGCTAAGCATGGTTATGTTTTCTCTAGAAGAGGTGGAGAAATTCGAGTGTGCAAAGGTTCTTCGTTGGTGATGAAGGGTAAATTGCAGAATGACATTTACACATTGATTGGTAATTCGGTAGTTACTAATGGTACAAGGACTGTTATGAGTTCTGCTGAAAAACGGGTGAAGTTTGTGATCGAGACTCTGGAACAGGCAAATATTGATCAGGTTGATTCACGAGGGCTAACAACAAATGAACCAGTGCATGGTAATTGTGTTGGTGATTTTCAAAAGCAGTCACTAGAAAACACAGGAAATATGCGAAGTGTTGTGTTGTTAGGAGTGGATGGAAAGCTAGCTAGTGATGACAAGTTCGGGTTGGACTTGGTTCGTTATTGCATGACTTGAGGCCCTTCAGGGTGGTGTGGCAGATGAGTAATTCGGGATTCAGAGTTGGACGGGAAAAGAAAATTCACTTCAAGGTGGAGAATTATTAATGTTGAAGTGATTTGCTTGATCAAGATGCAAGCAAAACCTTGGAAAGTAAAATAAGCCAAAGAGTGACGGAATTGTGGAGGAAAACAAGTCAATGGTTGGACACGGAAGTGCCCACGGGCGTGGCATGACCCTTGTATGGCTCTGGAAGCGGAAAGGAAGAGTTTTGTCGAAACAGTGAAGGACACGCCCTGGGACACGGCCGTGTCCTAGACCGTGTAATGGGAAAAACTGACACACGATCGTGTGACAGCCCTTGTAACTTGCGGTTTCACACGAATGCATGTTTTCATCCGTGTTTTGACTGGTTTCGTCCGCGTTTTGCTCTCCTATGTTCGTGTCTTCATACCTGAATGTGTTAGGGCGGGTTTAGGGTTGGTTTTTGGATTTTCTCTTCCTATTTATGCTTGTATTACTTGTAAACTATATAAGGGGGCTTGAGAACGTCTTGGATAAGCTTTTGTAAGCCGCTGTGCTTGTTTTTGACTCTGAATAGTAGAATTACTTGTGCTCTGCCCGTGGACGTAGATAGGTTATTGATCGAACCACGTAAATCTTGTGTTATTGTGTGATTGCTCTTGTTATTCCGCGTATCTTAAATCGCCAGATTTCCTGACAGGAAAGCATGTGCTTTAGCACCATCTTGTCCCCATGTAGCTCCGCTCCTGCACTAAACCACTCTTACTCTCAATAAATTATAACTTCTTGTGGCCTGTGTGTCTTTTACTTGTGGCAAAAAGTGGTCTCTTAACTTAATAAGATTTGGTCGCATTGGCAATGAAAGAGCTGAAATATTTTTCTAACATGGTTGAATCAAAGATAGAGGTTGTGAAACTAAAACTAAGGTTATGTATGAATAAAATGAATAGAGTTGAATATAGCAGAATAAATGGGTTTTAAGAGGACGAGGAATGATAGAGAAAGATGAAGATAGAAAATAGTTTAATCTTTCCTTGCATGGCAAATACAAAATATGTTAAGGGCAGGGACGGACCGAGGCAGGGTCCAGCAGGGTCCTGTGACCCTGCTTGTTCCATGCATGGTATTGAATATATGCATCTTCTCTGTTCATACTCACAATTGTCAATGGATGATAAATAGGGTTTTTTACATTTTGATGACATATGTCCAGGTTCAAAGGAATTATCAGACCATGCATTGATGAAATGACAAATTAATACATAACCATATTGAGGCTTTCAGATGATGAATGAGTACTGCGATACTCCATGTTTATTTTTTTTTTACTTTGACGTTCAAATTTATCTTAGAAAAAAATTCAACAACTTTTGTTTTGTACAAAGAAAATCTCTTTCAGTAAATTAAATTTATTTAAATTGAATTATTTATGACTAATAACATAGAGAAATTTATAGATATATGGTGCCCCTCTATCAAGTTTTTCTTGCGTCCGTCACTGGTTAAGGGAACATATTTTTAGAAGAGATGAATGATGGATGGTAGATAAAATGATCAAATGTAGTTAAATTAATCTTTATCCTCTTGTTTCCATCCTGCTTTGGGGTTGAACATATTTCACCTCTTGTATGGGCATGGAGATGAATGTATCATCTCCATACCCCTTCCCCTTCTTTAAAAAAAAGGTATCAAACAAGGAGAATTTTGATTATCTTCACCAATCTCCCCCTCTCTACTCAATTCATCTTGTTTCACCGCTTATCCTCGCATATGAATTGTTGAGGGTGAAGGCTTATTGTTTTTTGGATTAGACAAAACAACATATATCTTGAAAAGGAGGAATAAAATCACTTATTTTGTTGAGTTCGATTTTGATGATGATGAATGAAAAATATCTATGAAAAAAGTGCAAAGTTGCAGACTTGCTGATATTTAGAAACAAAACACTTTGTTGATTCATCAAAGCACATTGATGAAGATCAAAGCACGCAGTTGGTGTGTAACGCATGTTTTCTAATGATCTAAGAGTTGTTGCGTAGATGGATTAAAGATGCAAACTTTAATGAGAAGCTTAACGCACATAGATGGGTAGCAACGCACGTTGACGAGCTTAAGATGAAGACAAAGTTGAGACGCTCCTCGGGATTTGAATTTGAATATTCCTCGATGATGTCAGAATTAAAGGAGTGAACTTTGAGAAGGATAAAGCACCTTGTTGATTCATCAAAGTACGTTGATGAAAGTCTGGACCAAAGTGCATATTCTTTTGAGAACGACAAAGCACTTTGTTGATTGATCAAAGAACTTTGACAAAAGTCTGGGCAAAAGTGAATATTCTTTTTAGAACGACAAAGCACCTGATTAATTCATCAAAGAACGCTAATGAATGCCTGGGCAAAAGTGCATATTCTGGAGCTAAGAAAAACGAACGCAGATCAGACCACAAAGCACATAGATAGAACGATCAACGCACATAGAAGAGTGACAAAGCACGTAGATGTTAATCCATTTAAGACCAAAAATACTGAAGTACACACAACGCACGTAGCACGGCTTACAACGCATGTAGAAGACCATGACATTATTTAAAGACAGAATTTATTTTTCTTTTAACAACGACTACATCAAGGCTCCAATAGCTATATTCTTACAAGTGATATAAATAGACATCCTAGAGTGGAAGGAAGAGAGAGAGACATTTGCTAAGACTTGCTATTCACTTTCTCTCTCATTTATACCTTTCTAACCCTATTTGAGCTATTTACTTGCAATCTTATTTCTGAGTTGGTGCCAACTTAAATCTGTTATACTCGTGGGCTGATTTTGTATCAAGCAAGGTTGTTTGCTTGGAGTAGATAGGTTTTCTTGTTGTGTCTAGAAAAACAAGAGTGGTTGCTAATAAGCCTTAGAAAACTAGCGAGTAACGGTTGTCTAGTTAAGTCTGCAAAACTAGAGATTTGGTTTGCTTGTTTTTTTCTTGAAAACAAGTAGTGACAGTTGTCTAGTTGAGCCTACAAAAACTATATATTCGGTTTTCTTATTAAGCCCTAAAAAACAAGGTGTAACAGTTTGCTTGTTGATCTCGCAAAAACAAGTGTTATAAATAATTTTCCTCTACCCTGAAGTGAGGAAGTTAGTGGATTAAAATTTTTTAGGGGATCTAAAGGAGTGGATATAGGTCAATGAGGACCGAACCACTATAAATCTGATTTGTGCTATTTTCCCTTATTCTTTCTCACTTACTTAGCATTTGCATTTGACTTATATTATTATATGGGGATTGGATCTTTGGTTTTTATTTGCTTTCGCATTTAAATTTGAATTTAGTTTAAAAGAACTTTGTTATTTATTTTAGTTTGTAAAAGATTTTCAACAAAGTTTTCAAACTCTTTAAAACTCCAATTTACCTCCCTCTTGGAGTGTCATACTTGGGACCTACACATTCAAGTGAATCAAAGGGATGGATTGGAAATTAACCAAAAACTAAACAGCCAAACGATGCTGTTTGGTTTATGAGAAACCTTTAAACACAACAAATGTACTCTCATTCCCAGTTTCCCTACACACATTTCGACCCGCACCACTAAATATTTCTCTCTATATTGCCTAAATATGGATTTGGTTATCTCAGTCAACATTGGTCCTCTGCTTGCTAGAGTGTCGTGTTTGTTAAACATGTTGTGTTGTGGCCAAGTTAGCTTCTCGGTTACCTTATGTGGTTGAAGGTGCTCTTACGCTTACAGTGCCCTTAATGAGCTAACTGTTTTTCTTGTGTTCGGATAATTGGAGACGCTAGCACTGCAAGGAGCTTTGCGGTTATGATTTTAGAGCTTTCTAGGAATAATGTTCCGAGGTGGATCAGTCATTATGGTGAAGTGTTCTTTGGGGGGAATCGTTCCATTAAATTAATGGTTGTAGTTATGCTTTCCCTTTTGACTTTGATTCTTTGTTTGACGTGTTGCGGAGTCTTCAATTTTCAACTCTTTTATGATTGCAACTGAGGTAAAGTCTTCGGCTTTGGTGCGAATTTGTACATTGAAATATAAGAAATTGCATCTTGTTTTGGCTAATTGTGACTTATAGTGTTGTTAAAGCTATTTTTAATGGACCAATTTTGTTTTCTATAAGTTGGTTTTGAACACCTCCATTATTTGATAAAATGTCACAATGATGTTCTTTTGATGTGTTGTGTTTGGATTTAGAGTTGAGTTTGGAGGAGAAAGAAATTGGATATATTCAAAATTGTGAATTGTAGTTGCCTCTTATGGTTGATGGGTATTTACAGAGGTTTTTCTTTGATGCGGGATACTTGGAAGCAAGAGATTAAAAGGTGCGAATTGGGGCTTGAGGAGGTGTCATTTCTCAACTGATCAATACCCAAAATACACATTGCCTTTATAATGGTATAAGAAGGAGTTTAGATAACCCAATTGAGCTAGCAGTTACGCCACATTGATTTTATTGATGGGAGGCTAGTGAATACGAATGATGGTTTTGTCATTGTTGATGATCACATTAAACATTAGGTGCAAACTTTGAGGTCACTTGCAAGGGTCTTTATTGGATATCCATTGGTTCAGCAAAAACTAAATAACAATGTGAAGGTCTTTCCTAATGATAGGAAACATCAGCAAATGGCTTTTCTAGTTAAACCAAATGAAAGAGAGCCATGATTGTTAATTCACTTACTAAAGTCAGTAACTATCTTAATGTGTCTGCTCAACAAAGGAAGCAGGCGCGACTCACAATATGCCCGCAGGTTACATAGCATCGTATATGGAAGTGTACCCTCGAGAAGGTACTAAAGTAGTTAAAGTAAGATTTGGATTCTTTAGATTGTCATTGTCCTGACAAAGGCAACATCATGGGTAACAAATAATCTACAACTGTTTAAAACTCTTGCTTGATGCTAGTGTTTCATATGATGACGATTCTACGCCATGGATGCCGCTTGTTCTGAAGAAAAATGTGGATTATGGTAGTTCTGGTAAATGGGAAGACGTTCTTGAGATGTTCAATTATTTAATTGGGCAAGTCAAAATGGAGAAGATTTTACTCTATCATGCCTCCAAACTTCAGGTTATGAAAGAAGGATTAGCTCAAGTCAAGGATGTCTTGATTGATAAAGATAGGATATAAACAAGTTCGTTATCAAGAAAGATTTTTACAGAAGAAACTCTCCAATTAATTGGGTCACTCTTCCGACTGTTTGTTCACACTTCTATCATGTTACTTAAGTGCTTATGTTAGAGATATTGAATTTGACATGCGTGGTGAGATTTATGGCATGGATGGTAAAAGGAAAAAGGTTTTCGTTGTGTATGAGAGGGATTTGATGACAGATTAGGAAAAGATGGTCCAAAATGGGGTGAAGCAACTGGACTGAGCTCTTGAAATATTCAAGTTTGTATGGGAAACAACAGGGATGAAAGGAGCCTTGAAGTTTCGAGGCCACCTATGGTATGTTGGAGCCAAAGATAGGACTGCCTCCTACAGAGAAAACCAGAACTTTGTGCATGGTATTAGTTTCTGACCATAATATTAGCCAACTTTCTAATCGAAACAAACATAATTTCTATAAAATATACAATAAAGTTAATATATGAAATGTCGACATATTTGTTTATTTACAAGTAATACGACAGTTCTGCCACGATGATGTAGCCCTTTGTTGGAACACCATATGAGACTTGGGTTGTTCAGTAGAGGTTAGTCTAAATGAGAGTTATTTTCGAGTTGATGGGAACTTGGCATTCACTCCACAGGGTTACTTCCTGATTTTTAACATTTTCCGCGACTCCCCTCACTCTCATGTCATCGAGTCTTATCCCCCAAACCCATTTAAAACTTTTTTTCGAATAATAACCTAATGCAACAGTAGCTCCACCTTTCAACTCAACTTGTCACCGTCTTCTCTTGCTCTCTCTAGGTTACATTTCCATCTTTGGGACATTGTTTCAAATATATGAAGTGGTTCTCACTCTAAATGAAAATGTCAAAGTGCATAATTTATTATGGTTTTAATGGTTTTATTTGGTGACTGTACGATGTGTGTTTAATAAGCCCCATTTATGCATTTCGTTAATCTGTTCGAACGTTTTTTTTATTGTTTGATTTTACTCGTGTAAGTATTATTGTATAGAGAATTTTTTTTTCTGTTGTAGTAAATCAATGATAATTAGGCATGTTAATCTTTGATTAAACACAAATAATTGGTGTACCTTAGTGCATTTCGTGGTCAATTTTGGGTTGTTGTAATGTGCTTGGAATTTAAACTTTAGCTATTGGGAAGTACTGAGCAGATGACTACTTCTATTAGTGATAAGTCTACGGAGCTTTAAGACACAAACTATTGTTTGCAAATTTGTGAGAAGCAGAATATCCGTGGCCATCCAGCAAGTTGGTTCAAATTGAGAGATGGTTTGTACTGCTAAAGATTTGGTGTGTATTGTGCTACGTAATGAGGTTGGTTCAAGCTTACTAAACCCGTAAACACTGTCAACAAGAACAACTCAACATGATTCTTTTGTTATCAGAACCAGAAAGGAGGGGGGAAGAGAGAGAGAGAGAGAGAGAGAGTAAAAGACGTAAGTTTGAAATGTTTTTTGAGTTTCAATAAACATGATTATCCCAACAGTCAAATGATGAAGTGTGAATCCTTTTTTGTGTTTCAATACAGTTCAAGAAAGTGTCATGTTTTGCCAATGGCTTGTAAACTTCTAATCCTCAAAAATGATCTCAAAAATTTCCTTGAAAGTACAAGCAATACAGGCTCCAAAAAATTGATTTTGGTTAAAACACTCTATCAACCATTTAGCAGTGAGTCTTCTCACACACAAGAAACCATTTCCAGCAAGGCTTTAACTCATTTCAACTTAGATTTTGAAGAGCTATGTAGCAGCTTTTCTATTGGCCTGGCATGAGCCTTTTTGATTTTGACCACTTTATTCTCGTCATATTTCACAGATGAGAAGGCACATATCAGCACAACGTAGATAGATGCCAATGGATCTGTACTTGCTAGCTTTCCCACGATGCCTTCCTTGACGAGGCCCCTAATTTCCCTGGGAAAGCCAGCAAGGAGAGGAAAAACCCCTCAAGAATCGCCAAAATCTAACAACCGTAAAGTGAGATATGGGCACTTCAGGTGTGTGCATTTGGGTCGGATCAGGACCCTAACGACGTGTTGTTTGGTGCCTGCTCTCAATCGAATGCTCTGTCATTCGCTATCTCTGAGCAGTTAATATTTTTGTTATTAAACCAGATGTCATTTGTCATTGGGTCAAATAATCTGTTGTTTGGTTCTCTACACCTAGACCTCTTGGTGTATGTTGTCATTTTCATGAAGCAGTTTGGAAAATTCACAATTTTTAAAGGGCTGATTTTTTGAAATTTTATAAGAAAAATGAAAATCCAAATTTTTAAGAGGGGTTTGAAATTGCATATTATTTACTATTTTTCCCTTTTTGCGAACATATCACGGATTTATTTACAATTTTTCCCTTAATTTATATATTTTATCATTATACATGATAATATGGAATAATTGCGGGCAATTTGTTGTGCTAAATTTTTTAATAAATTATTATTATTATTATTATTATTTGAATAAAAAATGACTAACACACGCTAATACTAACTCAGATGGACCCACTATAAGAAAATGTCAGCTTTGTGACAAATATGTCGCAAAACGCCGAAGAAACAAAACACCCAATGGTTGACTATTTTGCGACAAAATCAGTCGCAAATATTTTGTGACGAAAGCTATTTCATCATAACAATTTATGGATTACTTCCCACCAAATTTTTACGACGAATTACCGTCCATGGAAAGAGTGGCAGATCAACTCAAAAAATTGCGACAAAATGGTTGTTCATCGCAACATTAATGACCAAATGTTTCATCAAGAAAAATTTGCGGGAAATTTTCTGTCGATTTTAACGACGAACGCCTTTTGTCTTAGTTTTGTGTCAAAGTTGACACTAGTTTGTAACAAAAATATTGGTCGCAATTTTGTGGCAGCAAGTGAGGCTACTTCGTGTCAAAATTATGTTTTGCCCAAAGGTTTCTCTGTACATCGAGTAAGTTGTCCACAAACTAATAACTTCTACATATTGTAATTGTATTTGTTTTGCGAATTTATGTCGTATTGCAATTTTTTTGTTTGTGACCAAATGGACGCAATTTTAGTGACCAATTTGTCATAAATCAGTTTAGGAACCAATTCGTCACAGACCAATTTAGGGACAAATTCGTCGCAACTCTTAAAATTATCCTATGACATTATTTATAAAATTAATTATTTTTAATGTTATATTTCTTAAATTTGAAAATTACTGAATTATTTTCAATGTGATGAGATAATCATCTATGATTGTATCTTCTTTTTAAATAGAAAAATCGAGTAATTCTAGAAACGAATTTGTCATAACCGTTCCATTGTATCAAATGGACGCAATTTTGATGACCAATTCGTCACAAATCAATTTAGTGACAAAATCATCACAAACAATTTAGTGACAATTCGTTACAACTCTTAATTTTGAGGCAAATTTTGGGCAGAAGTTTGAAATTTGAAAAAAAAGTTTGGCGGTTTAGAAAATTTTGAGGCAAATTCTTTGCAACTTGTAACATTTACGATGAATTGGTCGCAATATTTGGTGGCGTTTCCAATTTTTTGTTTACACGGTTAATAGAAATTGCGACGAATTTGACAAATATTTTGTCGCACTAATTGCGACCAAATTCGTCACAAACTAGCTGGGCTTGAAGCCCAATCTAACGCACTCCACTTCCCCGGGCAGACAGTCAATTTTCCAATTCCTCAAACCGTAAATACCTCAAAACACGATCTGTCCCTCTGCCTCTCTCAATCCGATGCTCTCTCTCTCTCTCTCTCTTGGCCCACTCTCTCCGTCGACGCTCTCTCTCGACCCGCTCTCTCTCTCTCTCTGGTCGACGCTTTCTCTCTTACGACAGTCTTTCTCTCTCGCTCCGCTCTGTTGAACTTTCTCTGTCCCGTACCTCTGTCCTTTTCTGTCACTGTCTTCGATGTCTGTCACCGTCGACGTTGTCTTTGTCTCTGTCCTTTCTACAGCGCTGTCGCCGTCTACGTTGTCTCTGTCTCTGTCGCGATGAAAGGAGGTGAGTTTCTCTGCTTTTTTTCTTTTTCTGTTATTTTCTGTAATTTGTGTTTTAAATTTTTTAAATAATTTTAGGGATTTTTTTATGTCTATTTGAAGAGTGACACTGAGAAAGACTGTAGCGAGGGGAGTCAGAAGAAACCGAGTAATTAAGAGCCCGTCACGCCGAGTAGTGAGAGGCCTACCGGAGAAGGTGAAGTCGGAAAAAACGTTGTCTGTTTTCAAAATTATTGAATTTTGTTGTTTTGAATAAAGTTTGGGTGCAAGGAGCTTTGCGGTTTTATGGTTACGATTTTAGAGCTTTCTAGGAACAATGTTCCGAGCTGCTTTCCCTTTTGACTTTGATTGTCTGTTTGGGGTGTTGCGGAGTCTTCAATTTTCAACTCTTTTATGACTTCATTGAGGTAAAGTCTTCGGCTTTGGTGCGAATTCGTACATTAAATACAAAAGATTGCGTCTTGCTTTGGCTATTTTTAATGGAGCAGTTTTGCTTGCTATAAGCTGGTTTTTGACACCCCCACTTGTTTGATAAAATGTCACAATGATGTTCTTTTGATGCGTTGTATTTGGATTTAGAGTTGAATTTGTAGGAGAAATAAATTGGATATATTCGAAATTGTGAATTGTAGTTGCCAATTATGGTTGATGAGTATTTACAAAGGTTTTTCTTTGATGCGAGATACTTTAGCAGCAAGAGATTAAGAGGTGTGAATTGGGGCTTGAGGTGGTGTCATTTCTCAGCTGATCAATACCCAGAAGACGCATTGCCTTTAGAATGGTATAAGAAGGCGTTTCCAAAGATAACCCAATTGAGCCAGCAGTTATGCCACGTTGATTTTATTGATGGGAGGTTAGTGAATACGAATGATGGTTCTGTCATTGTTGATGATCACATTAAAAATAAGGTGCATACTTTGAAGTCACTTGCTAGGGTCTTTATTGGATATCCAGTGGTTCAGCAAAAATTAAATCACAATGTGAAGGTCTTGCCTAGTGATAGCAAACATCAGCAAGTGGCTTTTTTCGCTAAACCAAATGAAAGAGAGCCAATGATTATTAATTCACTTACTAAAGTTAGTGACTATCTTAATGTGTCTGCTCAACAAAGGAAGCAGGTGCGACTTACAATATGCCCCCAAGTTACACAACATCGTATATGGAGAGGTACCCTTGAGAAGGTACTAAAGGAGTTAAAGTTAGATTTGGATTCTTTAGATTGTCATTGTCCTGAAAAAGGTAACGGCATGGGACAACAAATAATCTACAACTGTTTAAAACTCTTGGCTGATGCTAGTGTTTCATATGATGAAGATTCTACGTCATGGATGCGGCTTGTTCCGACGAAAAATGTGGATTATGATAGTTCTTGTAAATGGGAAGACGTTCTTGAGATGTTCAATGATTTAATTGGGCAAGTCAAAATGGAGAAGAGTTTACTCTATCATGCCTCCAAACTTCAGGTTATGAAAGAAGGATTAGCTCAAGTCAAGGATGTCTTGATTGATAAAGGTATAGGATATAGACAAGCTCGTTATCAAGAAAGCCTTTTACAGAATAAACTCTCGAATACATTGGGTCACCCTTCCGGCTGTTTGTTCACACTTTTATCATTTTACTTGTGTGGTTATGTTAGAGATATTGAAGTTGACATGCGTGGTGGGATTTATGACAGGGATGGTAAAGGGAAAAGGTTTTTGTTGTGTATGGGAAGGATTTTGACGACAGATGAGGGAAAGATGGTCCGAAATGGGGTGAAGCAACTTGACAGAGCTCTTGGAATATTCAAGTTTGTGTGGGAAACAGCAGGGATGAAAGGAGCCTTGGAGTTGCGAGGCCATCTATGGTGTGTTGGAGCCAAAGATAGGAATGTCTCTTATAGAGGAAACCAGTACTTTGTGCATGGTATTAGTTTCTGACCATAATGGTAACCAACATTCTAATCGAAAGATTCATAGTTTCTATAAAATATGCAATAAAGTTAATTTACAAGTAATACTGGAGTTCTGTCACGATGATGTAGCTCTTTGTTGGAACACCATGTGGAATTGTCATAATTCTGCCGTTTAACATCATTATCCATCCGTCTCAAATGGGTTTCACTCATATTTTCATGTACAAACAATTTACAACCTTGTATCGAAGAGAAACAGAAATTTATCTGAAATAAATTGAAGTTTTGTTTGGTTCCAAACAATGAATATTTCAATTATATTTGGTTTTCGAAAATTATTGCAGAGAATTTTTTCATGTGGAAATAATTCCTGCGTTCATTCAACATTAAGTCTTCGTACCAAAATATTTACAACTCAACATAAACTTTTCATCTTGAGGACTATGTGTTGTTCTTTCTATAGAACTGCTAGTGTAATTTGACAAATTAACTTCCTCTCTCCGTCCTGATTTGATAGGTCATTTAGATAAATGTGACTTAAGAAAAATATGGTTAAACTAGTTGTAAGTAGTAGTTAGTGTTTAGTTTTCCAAATCTACCCTTGATCTTTCATATGAAACCTTTTTTATTGGTCAAGGTTTGTTTAAATACATAAATTTGCATTGAAAATAAGAAAATATCATTAAATTGTTGATCAATTATTAAGCGTAAAAATGAATTTAATCATTAAATGCTAAGTAAAAATATAAAAATACATTTATATTTTGGGACATTCAAAATTGTCTCAAAATAGAGAGGAGACCTATCAATTTGGGACGAAAGAAGTATTATTCTGATTGGTATTAGTACCAGTGGTACCATGCATGTGTTCCCTTCTCTACAATACTTGAAGTTTACTACTGAATAATCCTATAATCGAATCCTGCAACTTTTTTTATGAAGAAGTTATATTTTTTATCAGAATGTGCAATTTTTTATTGAAAAATTAATTAATAATTTTAGTTAATTAATTAAATATAAATTATAAATTTTTATTTTGAAAAGAAAACATTCATTTGCATGAACTCTACCTTCAGTTGTAAGATATTCATAAACTTTAGGAAGAGAGAGGTTTTTTCATAAGAAACGTAAGAATACGTGATTCAGTTGTAGACAAGTTTAGATAACAAATACTACCACGATGCTATCAAATCTTCAAAATTAAACATAAACATCAATCTAAATGATAACAACACATCATCTTTCCCCATATTGTTGTCAAAATCGTAGAACAAGAGAACCACATCTGTTTCCATTTCCAACCACAAGAGAAAATTACGAATGAAGAAAAGAGATAACAAATTAAAAAGAACCAAATTTGAGAACTCGTATCATTCTACGTTGAGTTTAAAGTTATAGAGATTGTATTTGTGTTGTGTTCATAGGTCAAGTTTGCTGCCAGCAACATCCACGACGAACCTGTATCTAACATCATTCCTTTCAAGCCTCTCAAATGCTGTGTTTATGTACTCCATTTTGATCACTTCAATCATGGATGTAACGCCCTTCTCCTTGCAGAATTCAAGCATCTCCTCTGTTTCCTTCATGCTCCCGATGAAACTCCCCGTGATTGACTTTCATCACCATAACAAAGTTGTAATGAGCCCTTTAAACTAAAATTTGCAGCTTCAAATTCCGTGAGCGTAAAAGGAGATAGTGAGGAACAGAGCTAACCTAGAATGACCATAGGTGTAACAAATTGCAGAGGTGTATTAATAACACCCATCAAGATCAATTTACCATCAAATTTCAACAATGAAAGATAAGGCTCGAGAGGGTGAAAAACAGGCAGAGTGTCAATGATATAGTCTAGTGAATCTGCAGCTTCCTGCATCGTGGTCACATCAGAACTGACCAAGTATTCATCGGCACCAAGATTCTCCAAAGCCTCAACTCTCTTCTTATCAGAAGAGCTAATCACAGTCACATGGTGACCCATTGCCTTTGCAATCAACACCCCCATGTGTCCTACTCCTCCAAGTCCCAATATTCCTCCTCTTAGCCCACTCTGCTTCAGTCCGAAATGGTTCAGAGGGCTGTAAACTGTCACCCCTGCACACAGAAGCGCTGCTGCTTGTTCCGGCGACATCCCTTCTGGGATTTTCACTACAAACCTTGGAAACACATATTGATTTATCAAAATAGGAACACCGTTTGCATTTAAGATCAATTCACAGCAAGACAGTCTCAATTCATTAAAAAACCAAGTCAACCAAGTTCAGTGCTCAATCAATGGATAAGCAATATGAAAAACAGATTGTTAAGACAGATATTCATAGTGAAAATGAAAGGTAAATTGGCTGAGGAAGATTACTTTTGATCTACCACCATGGACTGAGCAAAGCCAACTTGGGTGGGTTTTTCATCAGTGTAGACATCATTGTAAGACCAAATTTTCTTGTTGCAGTATTGCTCGTTCTCTGAATTGCATGCATGACAGTCCGTACAGCTTCCAACAATGTATCCAACTCCAACCACGTCTCCAACTTTGAACTTTCTTACATCTGAACCTTCACAACCTCACCTACCACTTCATGTCTACAAATCCAAAATACATAGTCAACAATCTCAATGAATAAACACAAGATACAGAATGATAGTCTCTAACAAATTAATGGGCCTCAATGTCATCAATAATGGCATGCAACGATGGGTTTTTGCTTTTGACTGAAGAAGCCAACTGGGTTGGCTAAGTTAGTTGAACTAAAATAAAAGGCCATAGAAAAGAAGAAAAGGGTGTTGTTGAAATAGTACCCTGGAACCGTAGGATACTGAGACATGCCAAGATCATTCTTAACTTGGTGAATATCAGTGTGGCAGATTCCACAGCAGAGTACCTTGATAAGAACATCTTCTGGGCCAGTATTTCTTCACATGCATAAACAAAAACAATCAAATGATAAGGACAAGGACAGAAATCAAACGTTAATGGGGAAAAAAAAAGGAGAATGAAATTTATCAATGATGAAACTCAAATGCACCTAATAGTGTAAGTGAAAGGAGAGAGGACGCCAGATGGGTCTGTTGCAGCCCAACCAACAGTTTTTGTTTCTAATTTAACACTACCCATTTTCGCTTCTTTAGCAATAGAGTGATAGAAGGAAAAAAAAAAAAGAAGAAGAGGAAAACAAGTTTGGTTGGGTTGTTGAATCAGTAATGGACTATGTAAGTGGGTATATATAGAGTAAAGTCGATATAGAGGGGAAGGGCAAGAGAATAACTTCCTGCAACAATATCACATTTTTTTGACTTCCTGCAACAATCACATTTTTGTTATGCTATTATATGTTATTAAATACACATTTTTTGATAAGTATTAAATACACTATTTCATAAAATACATGATGCCTTAATAAGAAAATACTGCAAAAAAAATATTGTCACTAAAAAAAAATGTTTAGTGATAATGTAGAGTTTAGTCACTAATCAGAGGCAGCGGCTAACAATGGCGATGAAACAAATTATCTCAAGCGACAATTAGCGCAACTTGGCTACAACATAAAACTGTCGCTAAATGGTGACCAAAATAGAGAACAACAAAGTCGAACGAGAACAAGGTTGACACCATTTGCAACTACATTTGCGACAAATATTAAACATCAATCACAAATGAAAGCTAGCAGGTAAAATTTGTACAAAACAAATATTATGATTACTAGTTGTCTTGCCACGCATGTTGGGCGTGTATTTATTACATATTATAAAAATTTTAAATAATATTATAATTAATGACGTGGAAATTATTCAATTAGGACATTAAAATTAGGATGGATACGAGAAATATTATTTCTCGTTTTATGTTAACATCAATTTTTTGTAGATTTTTTTTGTATAAATTAAACTTAAAATATAACTTATTTAGGATTGGATAAATTTTTAATTCCATTTAAATCAAATATATAGTATATAAATCATACAAACTATTGATCAAAAAATCGATAAAAAAATAAATCATGCAAACCAATGATAAAGTTGAACTGATAACCAAACTGAAATGTTTAATTGAAAAACTTCATTTTCATTAGTATCACTTCGTCCATAAAACATTTAATTTTAAAAATTAATGGGAGAATTACTTTAGCGTTCATAAGTTATACTGTAATCTCCTATTAAGTCCCTCAGTTTTAAAAAGTCTCCTATTAGGCCCCTGCTTGTACACAGAGTTAACACAGAATAAACGTTATCACCTAATTCTGGTAGTTGTTTCTTCCAATTTACATATAAATACTCTGTGCAGAACATGTGATATTAAGATTAGATGATAAACATCTGTTCTAGCTTGACGTTGTGTACAAATAGAGACCTAATAGGAGGCTTTTCAAAACTGATGGACTGAATAGGAGATTACGGTATAACTCAGGAACGCTAAAGTAATTGCCCCAAAATTAATCTAAACCACATGAAAATTGAATTGATCTATTAATAGAAACTAAACAATAAAATATTGTAATGTTTTGATCTTTGATTGTCGTAAATCTTACATAAGTAGTTTATATAACTTATCACATTTGGTGCAAATAATTTTATAATAATAAAATTGAAAATTGAGACAATAATAAAATTGCAACCTATTATAAATGAATACATTAAAGTGAGATTGTTGTAACTTCGCATAAACAAAAGTAACATTTTGTAATATGTTATAAAATTAAGTAAAATGTGCAATTATCTTTTTTTTTTATTCGGTCAATCATTTTGTTTGCTCATACTGGATATTAATGTTAGAGTTAACTTTAGTACCAACACAATGAGCTAAAAGCCCATTGGTTATAGTCATCTCAACTTTAATGTATTAATTATGACAAATACATGCTTATATACATATCTTATATTGTCCTCAGCTATATTATCTTTTGTATTCATATTTATAACACAACAATTTTGTATTACATCTAGTGAACCAATATAGAAAATTGATTATCCTCCATTGTATTTTTTTCAGCTTTCATTTGGTAACAAAGTCGAAAATGGCTTGAAACTTAAACATAAAAATCATATCGTCTCTTTATCGTTATTCTTATCTTCTATGGTAGCTTAACTGAATTGTTCAATCAAATTAATTAACATTACAAAACTACTTACAACATTAAAAATCGAACTTTGCTCTCTTTTGTATTCTCAAGATCTCATGTGGTTTATTAATGACACCATTTCTTTGCTTTAATGATCCGAAGGACTGAAAATTCTCTTATTACATCCTTAAATTTAGCCTACTTTCTCTAATTTTGTAGAAGGAAAAAACAAATAGTGCTCTTTTGACTCCTCTTTAAGAAATTTTCTCTTTATAATGTTAGTGTTCCATTAATTAAGACTACCTGAATTGCTCTTGCCAAGTCTTCATATTAAAAAAAACAACTCAAACATTAAACTCTAAGAATTAAAGAAAAATGATCTTACGATTGTATAATATTTTCTTAAAGCTAAAATCTTTTACATACGAAATTGTTATTGTTAACCATACTATCACCCAATTGAATTTAATGGTATTATTTTTACAACATTGATCATGGATATCAAGGTATTATTACTTTCTTAAACCTTAAGTTAAACTTTTTAGGTTTAATTGAACTTTACAACCATTGTTACTAATGAAGAATTGCTTTGTTGCATCATTCAATCACCACGGCAGAATAAGAGAAATTTTAACTTGATGATTTGTTGCATCAACAATCATATAGCCAATGTTTGTTGCAAACAATATATATCATATACCTCAACCTATTCTTGTCCTCAATCTCAAATCTAGCAAGCCAACATTTGTTATCAAGAGTCTGTCTTTGCTCCTATATTTGCTCAAACTACTTTGTTAATGCAACTCTAAATCACTAATTCTAGCATCATTGCTTCTATTATTTTTTCATATTTATATATTTTTTTTTGATATAAACGTCTTTTCTAATAAGACAAAAATAAAAAAAATATATTTTAATAATTGTTAGCCACCAAACATACAAGGCAATGGAGTCTCAGGCTTGTTATGATGAATTACATGCTCGGGCTAGTTGTGGGAACAAGGCAACCTTAAAGACAAGTTATTAAGCTTGGGTGGCATCACATCGTCGGGTTGCACAAGTTCAAATATGATGTGGTGGCATGCAAGTAATGCATGCACTTTTGAGCTCTCGTGGCAATTACATGGTTTTGGGCAAGTTACATTCATTGTAACTGGTGACACATGTCCATGCCAATGAGGTGAGGTTGCAGTTAACAAAAGACAAGGGCGGTTGCACAAAGAATGGAATATGGAGATCATGGGAGAGGAAGTTATATGCAGGGGCTATAAAAGCAAGAAGCAAGCTTCAGAGAGGACACCAACTTCAATTATTACTTGTCTTTTATTTTGATTGTCATTTCCTTTTCAACCGTAGTATATCTTTTATTTCCAACCTTAATTCAATCTTTTAATTCAGTCCTTAATTCAGTCATTAGTTTCTTTGCCTTTATTTCTTGTCATCTACTTCCATTGCCTTTACTTTCATGCCTTTAATTTCCTTGCCTTTATGTTTATTGTACTTTGTTCTTGGTATTTATGAAATTCAACATTTTTATTTATTATTCACTCGTCTTTAATTCTAAAGTCCTAGACTGTTAGGCAACACAAACCCAACAACAATTATGGACGTCTTGATCACGACCCCCTCAGGCCGATGAGCCTCAGGACCGAAAAATCCTCCAACAGATTTGGCAACCACAGTGGGAGACTTGAAGAAAGTAATTTTCAGGCCCACTTTGAGGCCGAAAATGACAGAATATGATAGACAGGTAGAAGCTCGAAAGGAGCGACTTCGACTGGAATTGGAGAAGACAGACCAGGAAATACAAGAAAGTTTATGCCGATCGCGAATTCGGTGGAAACAATGGAGGCAAGCCAGGGAAGTGCCACAGAATGCTCAGGGTGTTCACGTGATAGATGAACACTTGGTTGATCTTTTGACCACACATTTGACCAAGGAAATGGAGACTCCTGTGGCACAAAAATTGGAGGTGATCACACCTGCCATTCAAGACACTAATGAGGCCAGTCACACAATTGTTTCTTTTGATAGAAGTGACTTGGACTCATTTAATGGAAACTTCAATGTGATGCCTTCCACCGAAGAAATTAATTATTCACAAGAGAATAACACTTGTAAATTTTTTAATCCATATGGATCTGAAGAAGTTGTTTGGCAAGGCATGTCAGTCACTAAACATCTTAATTATTCACAAGAGGATAACACTTGTAAATTTTTTAATCCATATGGATACGAGGAAAATTGCTTGGCAGATGATGTACATGTCGGAATAACGACTTACATTAAAGAATTTAACCAACAATATTTTGGTCTCTTGAGATACTTCGTGTTTATTCTTTTTGTGGTAGACCTCCCGATTAGGAAATTAAGCAATACGATTGGTTAAACCAATTTTTTGAAAGAGACCAATCGAGAACTTGTTGGAATTAAAGCCACAAATTTATTCAAGTACAGAGGTTTTGAAAGTCGAGCCCGAGTTTATGAGCCAAATTTATATGGTTGGCTAATGTAATAGTTGCCACCAGTGGAGACAAGAATTAGTGGCCAATTTAATGCTTAAAATATTTCATGTATTTGGCTAAATTTAATGGATGTCTTGAGATGACGGTTGTAGACAACATTAATCAGTGGTTAAATTCAATAGCTGAGTTCAATGGCTAAATTCAATGCATCTCGAGATGAATTAGCGGCCAAATTCAATGGCCGAATTCGATAAATAACCTTGAAGAGACTTAGTCGAGTGGCGCTTTCAAACTCGAGAGGTGCCCGGGGCTCAAAAATAAACGAGCCCGAGAATTACTAAGAGAGCTCGAGAATTAAAACAAAAAACTTCGGGTGATGCTTAGAGAAAAGCGAGCTCGAAGAGTTGTAAAAGAAAAGATCTCAAGGAGCTTTGAAACAAAAGAACTCGATGAAGTGGTCAAAGTGGTTTCCGTGTGCAAGCATGATCTTGGAGTAATTGGACCATTAATTTAAATATGCCTGTTGACATTCATTCAGGCTCGGAGGTGCTCAATTGAAAATCAAAGCACCCCAATCGAATAATTGTTTAATTGGGAGAAAGACAAAGAACGTTTCACCCGATTAAGTTTTCAGGTGTTTGAAAAACAAAAATCAACTTAAGCTCGGAGGTGCTTAAACTTTAAAGCATCCAATGTAATAATTGTTTCCTTGGGCTAACAAAGATAACGGATCTTCATTTTACATTCTCGGATGCCACGGTGGGGTATACAATTGCAAAATGACAAGCCCGAGATTGTCATTTTTATTTTCTCATGGTGTTTGTTTTTATTTCTTGAAATTCACTCAAGTGAACTTAAGAAAAATGACAAGCCCGAGATTGTCATTTTGATTTCCTCATGGAGTTTAAAAAACGTCGTTTGAAAAAAAGTCACTCAGTTGAATAAAAGAAGTTCGAGTTTTCTGGTTTGTCGGTTGACGTAGCAACGAAAATAAGAAGCCCGAACCAGCCATAGAAACAGGTAACACTTGTTTTAAATTGTTATTGATTTATTGAGCTTCTTGTTGCATAGTTCATTAATTCAATGCATGGTCAAAGACGTGCCAATTAACAAGCTTCGTGGATAAATTTCTATATGCATGTACGAGCCATGAAATTTTTTATTGCCTATGAAATTAGTTACTCTTTCTATACAAAGACATGGGCAATTTTCACTATGATATGGGACGTGGTTATGCATTAGCACAAAAAGAGAAATATTTCTGTGCAACATAGCCAAGTCTACGAAGATGTGATTATGAATTGGCATGACAAGTTTTGGCAATTGGTTTTGTCTTCTTCTCCATGAAGGCAGGTAACGACTGTCTAGCCATGCAATATTAAAACCTCGGGCAGGAGGCAACTTGAATTAAAATTGCCTCCACTTAAACCAGTATCACAGTCACGCCTTGGTCAAGCCCGAGAATTGACAAGAAATGCTCGAGAGGTGCTTTGGAAAAATGCGTGAGCTTTTCATTTGGCCCGAGATTATGTTTGCCATGCAGAGTATGGTAATGATCTTGAGAGCTTCGAATGGAAAAGAAATGTGTCCGAGAGTCGAAAGAAAAGAGCTCGGAGAAGAGAGTCCTAGTGTGAGTTTAAAAAAAAGTTTGAAAGGTGACGATGCAGATCTCGATGCTTTTTCTCGGGCACGTGGTTAAGAATTTTGAAGGGTGGCTTAATATAAACTTTGTTTCTCGGACAACAAAGAATCTCGGTCACAAAGTTTTTTGGGCAACTTAGAGTTTTGAAAGTGGCGAGTGGCCTAGAAGAAAAAGCA
>CAODLS011696181.1:0-18419 GCA_948243855.1 Flueggea neowawraea | reverse complement strand
TGATTAGTCAAGACACTAACAGAGTGTGCTTGAAAGTAAGGTCTTAGCTTCCTTGTAGCCATCACCAAAGCCAATGCAACTCTTTCAGCATGCGAGTATCTCAATTCAACCCCTTGCATCACCTTGCTAACATAGTAAATAAGTTTATCCACTGAATTTCCTTCTTTAGTAGCACTGCACTTAGTGTTGTTTCACTCACCCCCAAGTACATAAATAGTCATTCACCTTCCTTGGGTCTTGTTAGAAAGGGAATGTCTCTCAAGTATTTCTTAAGATCTTCAAATGCTGGATGAAATTCTTCATTCCATTCAAATCTTCTTCTTGCCCGCAAAGCTTTAAAGAATGGAAGGCTCTTTTCAATGGACTTTGACAAGAACCTGTTTAAGGCAGCAAGTCTCCCAGTCATCCTCTATATTTCTTTCACCGAAGAGGGTGGTTTCATGTTTAGAATAGCGTGCACTTTTTTAGGATTTTCCTCAACCCCCCTTTGGGTAATCATGTACCCAAGAAATTTTCTAGACCCCACTCCAAATGAGCACTTGGTAGGATTGAGCTTCATGTTGTATTTTCTCATCACGTCGAATACTGCTATTAACTTTTCTATATGAGATTCTTCTTTCTTGTTTTTTAGGATCATATCATCCACATATGCTTCCATCGTGTTCCCTAACAATTCTTTAAAGACCTTGTTCACTATTCTTTGGTATGTGGCCCCAGCATTTTTCAAGCCGAAGGGCATGACTCGGTAGCAGTAAGTGCCATTTTCAGTGATGAAAGTTGTTTTTTCTTCATCAAGTGGATACATCGTGATTTGGTGATATCCAGAAAATGCATCCATTAAGCTTTGCAATTCATAGCCTGATGTTTCATCCACCAACTTATCAATTTGTGGGAGAGCATATGAATCTTTTGGGCATGCCTTGTTCAAATCCGTGAAGTCCATGCACATCATCTACTTTCCATTAGCCTTTGGGACAATCACCACGTTCGCCAGCCAATCTGGGTAGTAGACTTCACGAATGAATCATGCTTGTAACAACTTTTCAACTTCTTGTTCTACTGCTAATTGCCTTTCTGGAGCAATGTTCCTCTTTTTCTGTTTTATGGGGAAAGCTTTTGGGTCAACGTTAAGGTGGTGTGAAATTGCCTCAGGATCAATTCATGGCATATCCGTTGGGCTTCATGCAAAAATATATGCATTGTTCTTCAAACACCTAATGATCTCCACCTTTGTCTCCTTTGGAAGCTAACTTCCCACATGTACAAGATTTTCTTCATTACTTTCATCTAGCTTCACAACTTCTAGTTCTTGTAAAGGTTGTGGTTTTGCTCCCTCAGAGCCTGCATCTTCAATTGCCATGGCTTCCTCGAACTTCATGGTTTCACAGCTTCCTCCACTCGCAATTGCTTTAACGAAGGAAACATAACATTTTCTACCCTTTCTATAGTCTCCCCGAACTTTTCGTACTTCACCGGTGAAACTATACAACGGCATAAGCACCATTTTTACTCGATCCAAAGTAAGGTTCATCTTTTGGAAGCAATTCTAGTAAATAAGATTTACTGAGCTTCCACTATCCACCAATATTCTCTCCACTGGATACTTCGCTACAATTACTGAAATAACCAAAGGATCATTGTGGGGTAGGATGATGCCTCCTTTATCAGCTAGAGTAAATGTTATTGGTTGTTCTTCTCCATCCACTTTCACCGCAGAGTTTACTTGATATGTCTGTCTTGCGTAGGCTTTCCTTACAGAAGAGGTGCTTCATGCCATCGTTTCGCCCCCAGAGATAAAATTAATAGTAGGATGAACTGGTGTATTGTCAATTGTAGGAGCTCTTCTCTCATTTCTCCTTTCTCCTCCTTGAGGCCTTCCATCACACCCCATTCGTTCGATACCTTTCTCCCTTTGCTCATTATTGTATCTTCCCTCGTCATATCTCCTATCATCAAATCTTTTATTATCAAACCCTCTTCTTTCATGAGGGTGTCCACCTCTGTCTCCTCTCCATGTTTCCACATAGGTGAATCTTTCTAGTTTTCCTTCCCTAACCAAAGCATCGATTCGGTTCATTAGTTGGTGACACTTTTTTGTAAAATGTCCATGTGTATTGTGATACTTACAAAATGATTCAGTATCTCTACCTATCATTTTATCAACCTTTGGGGGAAAGGTGATGAGTCCAGATCTCTCAATAGCCACCAAGATTCTCGATCTCGAGTCAATAAGAGGAGTGTACTTCTCAAACCTTAGTCCTGATGGTCACTTGGGTCCATCTAATCTCCCCTCTTCTTGCTTGGTTCTTCATGATCATTTTTCTCTTTCATTTTCCTATCATCCCTCAAGCCGACTATCTTCATCATCTATGCTTGTCTTATATACTGGTTGGCCCGAGAGAATAAGTCAGCCAATGATGTTGGCTGATCAAGTGATAAGGAATCTTGGAGCTGGATAGAACGAGTTCTTTGGAGCATGGCTGCCACGGCAACCCTTGACTACAACTCATGAATCTCAAAGGTTGCATTCCTAAATTGATCAATATATTGCTTCAAGCTTTCCCCTTCCCTTTGTCTCACACTAAGCAAATAGGTGGCATCTTTCTTTCTTTTACTGTTGATAATGAAGGTATTTATGAACTCCTTCTTTAATTGGTTGAAACAGGAGATGGAAGCATCCTTCAATGTATAGAACCAGTCGCAAGCTACATCTTTTAGTGTGATGGAGAATGTTCAGCACATGATTGCATCCTCCTAACCATATAGAAGCATGATGAACTCATAGTTCTGTATGTGCTCACGCGGGTCTTCTTTTCCTATGAAGGTGGAGAGCTAAGGCATCCTAAACTTAGGGGGAGGGGCATCCCCATAATTTCCTTGGTGAAAGGGATTGCCCCTTCCTGCTGTTTCTCCTCTGAAGGTACCAACTTCTTCTATTATAGGATTCCTTCAACTATCTTTTGTATGTCACTCATATCATTCGCACTTAGTATAGACTGGTTGTCTAACTTTTCCTTCCTAGTAGGAGCTCTAGGAACCTTCTTGCAAGTGCTCTACACCATTTTTTGGTATTGCTCCTTCTCTCTTTGAGGGTCGAACATTCCTTCCTCATGGATATGAACTTCATGCCTCTCTTCATGAAGTTAGGGTGAAAGAAAAGCTCTCAGTACCCAGGAACTTGTAGGTGGTGAGGGTGGAGGTTCAAAGGTTGTTCTTCCCCCGGAGCCCTTTGCCTTTCGGCTGCACCCCCACTCTCAGTAAATGCACGGCCTGGTAGAGGAATGTTGGGAGTTTTTTCCTTGAGCATAGCCATTATCTCCTTTAACATTCTCCTATTTTCCTTCTTTAATGCCACATAGTCACTGAGCGGAATCGTTGGGTTGTTGGTTCATGAAGCACCTGCTTTGGCGAGGATTCCTCGGGGTCCTTGGGGATTCAAAGGATTGTTGATATCTTGAGCAACCTTATGGTCATTGTGGCCAGCAACTTGGGATCTAATCCTCATCATATTGGGTGTAAAAGAACTGGAGTAACTCTAAAGAAGGTTTTGAGAAATGCTCTGGAGTAGGGGCTGAATAGGTCTCCAAGGTGATTTTTGAGAGGTTCTCCAAGACAAATGGCTCCAATGAATGACTTCGAGGAACGCTCTAGAGAAAAATTTCGAAACTACTACGGAGAATATTCCTAAGAATTTCTCCAAGAGTTTCTCAAAAACAAACTTGCCAATACCTTCTAATGATGAAAAAGAGCAAACTCTGAAATTGTTGAAATTGGAAAGAACGTTGGAAGAAATCAAAGACAAAAAGCTATGAACGTTGAAAACACAGATTTTCGCTCGATTTTCCATAGACGGCGCCAATTGTTGTATCTTCAATTTTGCAACGCGAACAAAATGGATGGATGGAATGAATTATGGATCACGAACACCTTGAATCACCTTTAATTCTACAAGAACAAAATCAAAGTGAGGTCGGTTGATCCTCGAGAGATTCTCCGACGCTCAAGTTAGTGTTTAGTTCGGCAGAACTTTAAATGTAAAGTATGAGTGTAGAGAATGTACCTTTAAAATGTGGTGAAAACTCCTATTTATAGAAGAAGAGTAGGGACATTTATGTAATTTCTACAAATATTTCTAGAATAGGGCCTCCTTTATGGTCTTCCGAATTTATTTAATGAGTTGGACTAAATGGGCCCGGGTCCATGTTACACCAGCAAGAATAATATTTAATATATTTTTGTCATATAATATTTAGCAATTTTTTGAAAAAAAATCTTTTATTTGTTATATGATATCTATTGTCTGCTTAATTAATTCTACATTTTTCGATCAAAATCTGATCCATAAGCATAACTTGTACATGAAATATTGCTTGCCACTCTCATATTACAAATGGATTGGATATAATTCGATATTGATGTCAGTTGCTAACAAGGGGTGTAATCGACTCGAGCGTTCAAGCATAACTCGACTAAATTTTTTTTCCTCAAACTTAAAATTTTGTTCAAACTCGGCTCGTTATAAGGCTCGCGAGCTCATAAGCTTATTCGCGCTCAACAAAAGTTTAAATAAAATCATAAACAAGATTGCAAGTTTAAATTGGACAAAAGTTCTAAAAAGAATACATTTAAATTTATATTTGTTCAATAAAATCATCTTGAGCATGCAGTTGAACAAAAACTATTAGAAGTTTCAATTTGTTTCAGAAATTCAATATAATATTAGATATTATATAAGCATGTTGTACTTTTATAGGTACAGTCGATTAGTGTAAGCTTGCACTTTTGTTGATGTGACTCAAATATTGAATAATATTACAAACATAAGTTTTTTTTATAATTTAGTTTAAAACGTATATTCATTTATATGTATATATATAAATGAGCCTACAAATGAGTTTGTTCACAAGCATTGTTCATGAATACATAAACGAGTTTATTCGCAAGCTTTTCGACCTGAGTTTTTGGGTGTTCAAGATCGGCTCATTTATTGATCCGAGCTTAAAATCTTGTTCAAGCTCGGCTCATTTATTAATGAGCCAAGTCATGAACAAGTTTTTATCTAGTCAAATGTCGAGTAGCTCTAGAGGAGCTTGGCTCATTTATAGCCCTACTACTGCCATTTCCATAGCATTGTAACAAAATGTCGAAAAGAATTATAAACGAGCTCCAATTAATTTGGAACTAAACATTTAGCGAAATTGATTGCAAAATTAATTGTGCCTCAAAAGACTTGTGTTGGGAAAACTCCCTAAATACCACATTGGTTAGGAATAGATTTGAGAAAAGTTCTTGTTCTACATTGCTTAGAAGTAGAATAAAAGAGGGGTTTCTCCTGTATAAATAGGCTTTGGGTCTTACGTGTTTTGTATCACATATCCTAAACTAGTTAACTAGATGTGTAACTTGGGCTTGGATTTGTGAGAGTGAAAGGGTTTTAACAATTTTGTCCATTCAAAAATTGTAATATTTATTTTAGTGGAGTTCGTAGACGTAGGTCTATTGAGAGGCCGAACTACGTTAAAAATTTATTGTGTTGTCTTTTCTTTTTTTCTCTATTATATATTTTCTTGCGTGGGTTTGTTTGTGTGTTTGGGCCCCAACAAGTGGTATTATAACGAGAGTTTCATTCCAGAAAAGATAACAGAGAAAGGGTAGAAGTAGAGTTGCAGAGAAGATGTCGACTACGACATTGAAGTATAAGGTTCAATTGTTTGATGGAAAGAGCAATTTCATGCTATGACAGTGCATGATTCAAGACTATCTGGTGCAGCAGGGTCTTGACATCACATTGAATGATGAAAAGCCTAACGGTATGAAAGATAGCCAGAGGAAAGTTGTTAGCACTATCAGGTTAGCACTTACTCCCTAAATTAAAATTACTATGTTGAAGGAGACATCTCCTAAAGTTTTGTGCAAGAAGTTGGAGAGCACCTATTTGTCGAAATCATTGACTAACCGGTTATGTCTGAAGATGGATTTGCATGCTCTGAGAATGGATGAAGAATTTAATATTTATGACCACATTAACAATTTTAATAAGTTAGTTTGTCAGCTATTCAATTTAGGAGAGAAAATTAAGGAGGAAGAGCAATCATTGCTTCTGTTAGCATCATTGCCTAAATCTTTCAAGCCGTTGGTGCCAATGATGTTAATAAGAAAAAATATTTTACAGTTGACTGATGTGATGACGTTCTTAAAGGAGAATGAAAGGATGATGAGAGAAGATGGTGGTGGTCCTTAATTACTCATAGCTGCAGCGAATGGCGAAAGAGGGGGGACTCGCAGGAAGGGTGACTGTGGTGGAAGATCGAGATCTCGACCGAGAGATATGAGTACTGTTGAGTGCTTTTATTGTGGAGAAATCGGTCACATGCAATCTCGCTGCCTATAGTTTAAGCAGAACTTGAAGAGTCTACATGGGATGATGAAGGGTAAGCAGAAAGTTGATAACTCCTTACTTAATGTGGTTGAAGGTTATAGTGATGTGTTGTTGACTACTGCTAACAATCTTGTTGAAGATCATTCTAGTTGGGTGTTAGATTCTACTGCTAACATTCATTTTTATAGAGATCAAGTTTGTTTTGACACTTTGCAGAAAGAAGGAGATTTTGGATACATACATAACGTGAGCAATTCAAAGTTGAAGATCGAAAGTGTTGGAAGAGTTCACTTAAAACTCCATAATGGCGTTGTCAAAATACTTACTGATGTGAAGTATTGTGCCTAAAGCAAGAGCCAATATAATATCTTTGGGTGAATTGGCATCTCAAGGGTAAAAGTACATTGGTGACGAAGAGTTTTGAAAAGTTTTTAGAGGTAATAGCTTGATATTACAAGGAAAGAAGAAAGGAAAAATATTTATTATTTGGATGGGTGTTCCCTTAATAATGGAAGCAACAGAACAAAAAAGATGAAGACTGCAAAGAGAGTTCAGTTTTCTAAAACTGTTGAGATATGTAAGAATTTGGGTAGACGAGTAGGTTTGAGAAAAGTCCTTGTTCTACATTGCTTAGAAGTATAATAGAAGATGATCTCTCCTCTATAAATAGACTTTAGGTGTTAGGTGTTTTGTATCACAAATCCTAAATTAATTAACTAGAAGTGTAACTTGAGCTTGGATTTATGAGAGTGAGAGAATTTTAACAATTTTGTTCGTTCAAAAATTGTAATATTTATTTTAGTACAGTTCATGGACGTAGGTCTATTGAGAAGCTGAACCACGTTAAAAATTTCTTTTGTTGTTTTTTTCTCTTTTTCTTTATTATTTGTTTTCTCTTGTGAAATTATTTGTATGTTTGGGCCCAACAACTTGTATGAGCTGCCAGTCAAAAGGTGATCGTGAGCATTAACATGGGGTTGAATGCAAAGCCCTCGAGTAGTTGTCGGAGAAAGGTAGTGAATACAAAGATGGGTTTGATGCAGAAAATCTTGGAGTTGTTTGAGTTAGTCACAAAAGGGTCAGTTGAGACCGATGCAGAAGCAGATGGAGCAGTCGAATCAATTTCTCCTATTTGGATAAGCCGAAAAGAATCACCCCTTCATGTGGATAACACCAACACCAACCTATTCAGGGCATTCACTTCAAATCCAGTTCCCCAACATGGAGCACCACCTCTCTCACCATCTCAATTGCTTCAATTCCTATCCTTGTCAATCAACTTCAATTTTTTTTTTAATTGAACCACTTGGTATCACTTCAATCTTTTCTTGATAAGTATCTTAATTTCAATTTAGTTTAGTTTAATTCCAATAAATTTATGTCTAATGCGGTCTTGTTTAGCAGAAGAGCATATAACAACTGATATTTAAGCAGAATAAATTTCCTTTTTTAATTAAGAACAGTGTAGTATATAACAATATCTTACTATCTCATATGTTATATTCACAAACAAGGTCTAGTTTTGTTCGGATATACCGGAAATTCTTTTAACTTTCACGACCTCTTATTAGGATTACTCTGCATTTAATTTAGAGCAATTATTTGGTTAATTAACATGTCTCCTCTCGGCTCTCACATTTCAATTTTTTGACAGGTCGACAAGTAACAGTGATCGGATATCATTCATACATTATTTGGTTGAAAATGTTCACAACAAAATACTTACCTACTCTAAGTCTATGTTGCCTCTCATATACCAAATAAATCAAAAAGTGATATGCAAGATAGTGTCCTTACTTTTAGAGCATGTTTTACTTGAGACCCCACTCATTTATTTGTGTAATGCATGGATAGAAACATACTTAAAGTGTAGGCAAATATTTAATCATCTACAGATCTATAATGTTGAAGTGCAGCTTAACAAAATTCGATTTGTAAGAAATTCAATACTATTATATAATTAAAATTACAATACTTCCTACATCTGACGCTTTTTTTCCTCTTTCCACTAATTATATACAATGTAGTTAAAATGTTAAATTGACAAGGAGTTGTGCTTCAATATTCGCTAACAACCTTCATAAATACAAGTCAAATATATATTTGGAAAAGATTATAAAACTGCATTTAATCTAGAAGATCAATGTTTTTCTTATATTCTCGTAAAAAGACAACTGTGTCTATTAAAATGGGAGAAATATTAATTTAAATCCATATCGTACAGTGATTGAATTAGCAAATGAAATGTTAATCTCCATGTGCAAGGGCGTTTTTGTTAATTTTGAAGAGAATTACATTTTTAATGACTAGACTGCCTTAATTGTACTGCATATGCGCTACAGCATTATTAGGTTGTGTGATCTCCAAAAATCCTACCAATACCAAGTAGCATTGCCATGAGCAAAAGCCAAAAAGATTACCTGATTTTTTGGCTGATCAAATGATCACGTAAAGAGGAGCAAAAGCATGTTGTTAAAGGCAAAGCAGTTATTATAGTTGATACATGTAAAGCAACATATAAGGATGAACCAATTGAAAGTTGGCCACCAAGGACTAACTATGCATCATTCAAATGAGTGTTCGAAAACAATGCATTATTGAAATCAGGAAATTATGAGATATTGGGATAAAGCGTCAAGGAAAAGAAAAAAAGAGAAGATTTTATAATGGAGGTTTTGGGTGGTGAGAGAAAGCGACGACCCAGGAATTTGACTAAATAGCATGTTTTGATTGGAGTGGCCTACTCATGCAATCATGTGCACTTCTGATATCTTCCCACATGCAGCACCATACACATTCATGTTCTTCTTCTATCTGCTCCTCTGTAAAAGGGAAGACCCGACTGTCTAATCAATCTGCATCCTCCTAAAGCTGACACCTATCTTCTTGTTTGGTAAGAGCTATCCTTATTTCATGATAGAAACTTTCAGGTACATGTTTACACAACCACATGCTTGCAATTATGTTCAATAATTGTCATTAATTAATCTCAGCACTTCTTAATTATATGTGGTTGTTATTAATTAATCTCAGTACTTCTTAATTATGATTCAATTCGGTTTATTTCCTATCGAATAGGAATCAGATAGAAATATATTTTTTAGTCTTCTTTCACTGACAAGAGAAACTACCGGTTCAAGTCCGCAAGAGCTGTGATTGACCTCATTAACTGCGTTGCTGGGGCCTGGGGCAGGGAAGCACGTGGGTCTTCCCCGCTTCACCCTTAATTGGATTTGGTGGTTTACCCGTGATTTACCGGTTTAATGCAAGGGAACCGATGGTTACCGCCCATGATCCATTGGGCCGGTTTACATTTTGCTCTGACGGCTTTTAGAATTTAGAAGAACAATTGCACACATTTCATCTTAATATTAAAAATTGCAAAAAGATGACAATTGCCCGCCTCGCTTTTCTTTGTATTCGCGACACGTAAATGAAAATTGCAATAAAACATGCATTGATTTCACGCGTCCACCACAATCAAAAATTAAAGTTTTGAATACATTTGAATACCGGTTGAATGCTATATTAATACTTTATGAAAATGAAATAGAAGATTGTAAATCAATTGAATACTGACTGGAAACCAACTGAAAACCGAAAGAGTGAAAACGATTAGAAATTAAAAATGCAAATTCATGTAAAAAAAGCCAAGTGAATGCCAAATTATTCAATCAGCATTCAGTAAGTTTTTAAATAGTATTCAATTGGCATTTAATAAGTTTTCAAAAAGTATTCAATTGATATTTAATCAATTTTCAAATATTTTTAAATAACTATTCAATCAATTTCCAAATGGTATTCAATAATTATTCAATAAATTTTCAAAAAGTATTTAATTGGTGTTCAATTAATTTTCAATAGTATTCAATAGGTGTTCAACATATAATTAAAAAGTATTTAACATGTTTGCAATAAGTTTCAAAAAAGTGTTCAATAAGTTTTTAAAAAGTATTCAATTGATTTAAAATAAAATATTCCATTGTTATTCAAAAACTATTCAATAAGTTTTCAAATGTATTCCATTTTAGACCATTGATTTAAAATAAAATGTATTCAATTGATATTCGATCAGTTTTCAAATGGCATTGAATAAATATTCAATCAGTTTTCAAATGGCATTTAATAGTTATTCAACAAATCTTTTAAAAGTATTCAATTGTTGTTCAATTAATTTTCAATACTATTCAATCAATTTTCAATATATAATTTAAAAGTATATAACAGGATTATAATAAATTTTCAAAAAGAATTCAATTGATTTTAAATAAAAGTATTCAATGTGTATTTAAAAGTATTTAATGGATATTCAAAAGGTATGCAATTGATATTCAATTAATTTTTAAATATTATTCAGGGAGCAAAATGGAACATTCATTAAGTTCAGGAGTATTAAACAAAAATCAATCAAATTAAGGGGCAAATACCGTTAAGCCTTAAACAACAATCACCACCACTTCTTTTTATTTTTTTGAGAAAAAATAAAAAGAAAACAAAACAAAAGCCACCACAGCTACAAAACCACCACTAATGACCTTAGCTGTAAAATTTTCCACTATCCATCAGGTTGAGAAATATTAAATGGGTTTTCAAATATATTTTTGTTTATATCATAATTTGAGTAAATTATGAAGATGATAAAATCAAGATTAAAAAAAGAAATGAATTACAGTAAAGATTTGCAGCAGAGTTGAAAACAAGATGTAGTACAAAAAAATGATCATTAGGGTGACAAATTTGCCAATATTGCTTTGGACAACAATATTAATTACAGAAGCAAGTTGATACCAAATCAAGGACGAGAAGAAAAGTCTAAAAGAGATTTGTCATCAAGGAATTCCCAACAATCAAGGAATTAATTCCATGACTTTAGGGACACGAAAATAAGCTAGTTGACAGTTGATTTTTGATGAGAACACTATAAAAAAGATCACATGTATGTTGGAAAAGGGTCCTCTCCTCAACACAATACAATACAACACAACAACCTCATATGGATTAATTTATTTTTTTCTCTGTTTGTTCTTCAACTTTAGCTTCCTTTTGTTCTCTATTACATTTCTCTTTCAATCTATTATACTCAATTTTTATTTCAATAAACTCCCCTTTTATTTTATTATTGTGTTTTTGTTATTGTTCTAAAGAAGTAAAAGACGTAAAGCAACAAGTTCGTCTCTTTGCTCATTCTCAGTCGTTTAATTAGAGGCGAGATATCTAGAGTGTGATTTTAATTTTTTAATTTATGTTTAGAAACATCTTAATTACTTGACACACTTGCAATTTCACAAGCTCACCAAAAAGAGCAGCGTTGTCTTCCTAAGTTTCTCTCAAAGAAAAAAAATTGGGAACAATCGAATGACACGCTCGATGGGACGAGCACAATGGTGTTATGATGTCGTTCTATAACCAAGATGAACATGAAGATGTTGCACCTTCTTAGGTGGAAAAAAGTGTTTTTGCAACAACAAAGACGACATAGTCACAACACACTCATGCACAGCTGGTTTATCCCGCCATGCAAAGCCCCCAATACAATTATGAGCTCAGGGGACAAGGTAGGCAACTTGGGCAGGGGTATTATACAAAAAATTAAAGTTGAGAGGTTATTGCAATAGGTGTCTACACAGATGAAGCATACGAGCAAGAATGTGGGACCACCTGGCCACTATAATAAGTCATTATTACCAATACAAATATGGGCTCCGGGGGCAACGTAGGCAACCCGAACATGAATATTAAATGCCAAACGCCTAAGAAAATTATTCTTATGTCAACCACCAAAACTATGGTTGGCCCAAATAAATGGTAGGCCAAAATACCCACGAAGAATACTATGAAGATTTTGAGGACAACCACTAGTTCCAAAAAGACTTCAAGGAATATGAGCAGGATAGTCATGATTTCCTAACCTTTCAAGAAAATTACTACAATGACGACCAAGACTTTAGTTGGTTTGAAGAAATGGTAGGCCAAAAAAATAAAAAGAGAAGTGTGTCGAAAATAATATAGGAGGCAACCAATCTACAGGTTCTTCGCATTGAAGAATGGAAAAAACACGAAAGCGTCACAAAGATGATATTAAGAAGAAAGAAATGGATCAAGAATTAGACAAAGAGATTTGCCAAAACTTGGACTAGTTGTTGGTATGGTGTGAGGCCCAAAAAGCAAAACATGTACCTCCCCTATAGAAAAACTTACATGGAGCAAGAGACCTTAAATCTCCTATGAAGGTGGAGAAAAGAGAAGAAATCAGTGAGTACTCTAAATGGGACGCCACCAAAACCATCCTGGGGGGAAGGAACAACCTTCAGCACCGGGACAATTACCAAAAGACCTTTATCCCCGAAAGAATAATCCTCAAAAGATCCGTCCCCAGCAATGGAGTCGCCACTAGAAGATCCGTCCTCAGGGGAGCATCCTCTAGAGAAGCCTAATTTCGGACCTCCACAGAAAATGGAGATGATTTTCTTTGAGGAATCTCCGAACAGGGAAAGTCTTCTTCTATTTCATTGGTTAAGATTTATCTTGTTAGGGTGTTATGTTTTGTATTTGTAGGAGTACTAAAAAAACATAGGTCCCCTGGGAAGAATGAATTCCACCTTTCTTTTCACAGGTGATGACCCCATGAAAAGAATAATATTACTCACTATGAAGGCTGGTCATATTTAAGGTCGCTAGAAGCACTACTCGTGATAAATCTAGACTAGTTCATTACCGGAATTCAAGGGCGCTACCCCCTCGTTTCAAAGGTAGCAATTCAGGTAAGCATAATAAATAAATGAATAAATATATAAAAAGAAGAAGAAAACATAATTCAGGTGACGTCCTTAATGGCTACTACCAGATTGATTTTGAATTCTTTTTATTGGTCCATGGAGAGCTTTTGTAGCAGGAGGATAACTATTCATGATTGAATTTGTACTCATGGTCTACTTGACTAATTTGTGTTCATGATTTTACTCAAACCAAGAATACACGGTAAACAATTGTTTACACCATAATTTGAGTAAATTATGGATATGATAAAATCAAGATAAAAAAAAAACGAATTGTAACAGAGGTTTGTAACAGAGTTGGAAACATGATGCAGTAAAAGGAAATGATTCTTGGGGTGGAAAATTTATAAATATTGTCTTGGAGAACAAGATTAATTGCAGAAGGCAAGTTGACACCAAATCAGAGATGAGAAGGAAATTCCAAAAAAGATTGCCATCAAGGGAATTCCCAACAATCAAGGAATTAATTCCATGACTTTGGAGACACGAAAATAGGCTAATTGACAACTGATCCTTGATGAGAACACTATAAAAGGAGCACATGTACTTTGGAGAAGAGACCTCTCCTTAGCACAATACAACACAACACTCTCTATGGGTTAATTTATCTTTTTCTCTATTTGTTCTTCGACTTTAACTTCCTTTTGTTCTCTATTACATTTCTCTTTCAATCTATTATACTCAATCTTTATTTCAATAAAATTTTCTTTTCATTTCATCATTATTTTTTGTTATTGTTCTAAAGAAGTAAAAGACTCAAAACAACGAGTTCGTCTATTTTCATTTCATCATTGTTTTTTGCTATTGTTCTGAAAAATGTGTATATCAGTAGAATCCATAACATGAAAATGTGACAAATTTTTATACTGGCTGTTACCTATCTACTGCAGCCCTCCCGGGCTGGGGATCGGCACTAAATTGTCCTTTTATACCTTAATGATTTGGTTCTGTGTGCGTTGGTCTATGTTTTTTTTTACTTGCATGCATTGGTCTATGTTGACAAATAGCCCGAATTGAACAAAAATGTTGGGACTCAAATTTTGTTGATTACAAAGAAAGAGAAAGATCATTAGAAAAATGCATAGAATTTAATACTCAATACTGATCATAAAATTATTGTCCACAATCTAGAGAATTGAGATGGGGATCGTCCTTTAATAACAAATGCTAGATTTTCAATCACACAGCTAAAACCAAAGGCAATTTGGAAAATGTGACTTAGCTCAAATTGAGAAAATAAGGAATTCCAGTCGAGTTGAGCCATTCGCTTCCTTGAATAAAATTTCCAACCGTAAACTAAGTAGCCTCCGTTGAACTGTTGATGACCTTATAACCAGGCCATTTCACTCTGCCGGTTGTGTTAGAACCAGGGCCTCTGTTCATATACTCACCATAATAAAGTGTACTCAATGCAAACGAACCGTTCCACTCCAACCACCCGGTCGGCTCGATCAAATCATCAATATACGAACAAAGAATAACCGTCCTGGAATATTCCTTCCAGGGACGACCTAGATATGTTTTGAACGAAGATTTAATCGGGACTAGGTCGAAAGCAGGCGCAATCTTGGAATTAAGGATTGAAATTCCGGTGTTTTGATTCGGGTCTTCTCTGCCTTGAGAAGTGAATATATTTTTTTGGTTTTCGTTTGGTTTGCGTGCGTATAAATTGCAGTTTTGGAACACGACAGCTGCATTGCCAAAAATAAAGTTGATTGTACCATAAATGTCACATTCACGATAAAATTGCTGGAGAGAGTGGACGTATAAGGTGTCTTGGTATCCGAAGAAGCTACATTGGTAGAAAGCTGAGAGGTCTGAGCCACTTCTGAAGGCCACTGCTTGGTGCTTGCTTGGCCCTGCGTTCTCAAAGGTTATGCCTTTCGCTATGAATCCCTTCCCCACCGCAGCTGCAATCAAAAGTCAAAGCCTCATTTCACTGCTTTTGCAAAAAAAATTGTTTCCTTTTTTCAACTTCTAAAGAGTAGTGATTAAATAAAATAATTAGAAAAGACAAAAATCTTTTTCCGACAAAATTTTTGGAGAACGCGGTTCCATGATTCATCAAAATGTTTAGCGGGAGATGCAGATTCAATGGACCGACGCTCTCCTTCACGAAATCTGCATTTTCATTTTTTTTGTACTACTGCATCTTTTAATTATCCATTATGGATTGCTTTTGTTTTGAATTAAAATTCTCAAATATTTATGGCCGGATCTTTTAATTGTATTAAATCTCTTATCTTCTCGTATTGGGTTGGGTGTATTCAGGTGCCACAACCCACGACACTTCTTCAGATCATTAATCATACAACCTCCAGGAAAAATGGGACAACCGGACCAACACACGTTACACACCTGCAACAATCAATTGAACCACCTCCGTCGTTTAGTTCCTTTATCTTTGGTAATTTAATTGTTCCATCTTCTAATTAAAAAATGTTAGAAACCCTAGGTACAAAGGTTTCCCTTTCTTGCACGTTGTCTGTGTTTGGGTTATAGTTAGTTCACAATGTTCTCAACACAAAAATATGAATTGAAGATTAAGGAACAAAGTTTTTTCTTTTCCTTTTTACCATCTAAGGATCCTTCCGGTTCTTATGTATAAAAACAAATTTCTTTTTGTCCCTACGAGAACTATGATGATTGGGCAATACTACAGAAAAGAAGTGTATGATAAAGGGAAAAATATTCCCTACACCAAACCAATCAGAAGCTTTTGTTCTCTTTAAAATATGCTCTCAAAGCGAGCCAACTATATGAATAACAGTTTCTGATTAGTTTGATATAAAAATATGATCTTACACCAAGTATAAGTAAGAATTTTTCGTGATAAAGAAAAGAGAAGACACTTTATATCTCAAAAGTCCAATCTCAACTCTCTTTTTAGGATGCGAAAAAGAACTTTTTTCTTTTTTTTGGTCAAGCCAAAAGGAGCTTCCACAAAAACAAAAACATGCTTAAAAATATAATCTAGAGAGAATTATTGAACAAAAAAAAATCTAGTAATTAAGAACAAACCCAACGTGATCATATTAGATCCCGTTTATGTCAGTTAGAAATGCTTAATCAGCAAACTATAGTATTATACTTGAATTTATTTATACAATTGATGAATTTGGACAATCGTCATCGACTCTATGGTAGATTTTTCTCTCATACGTCCCCATTGTCACACAAACGAAGAGAAATAGTGGACACAACATGCTCACCAGGCACCAAATAATCAGCTTGGCCTCAAAAGATTTTTCTTTTTTTGAAGAACAAAAAAAGCAATGAAATAAGACCCACAACTATTATCACTTATCAGGCGTCGCTTTCTCCTTCCCATATATGTAGAGTTGTAAAATTGGAACCGAACTCATGGAACCGAATCGGAATCGGATCGGTCAAAACCGGTCAAAATCGGAACCGAATCGGAATCGAAACTGATCAACTAAAACCGGCGAGTTACAGTTTAGGTTCTGGTTCCACGTTTTAAAAACCGTCGAATTGCCGGTTCAACCGGCGGTTCACTAAACTGTTGGAACCGGCGATTCCCACGGTTATTTTCTTCTTTTTTTTATTTTTTTTTTTCAAATTTATAAAAACCCCACCCAATTCTTACCAATTTTACATCATTTTTTCTCTCTCAATCTCAATCTCTTCTACACTCTCTCAAAAATTCATTTTTCTATAAATTACTCTATTAATTATTTATACATTTTATTATTACAATTACTTTTTCTACATTTCTCAAAGCTATTTTTTACAATTACATTTTTCAAATTTCTTCTACTTTTTACTATATTTTAATTTACTTATTTTTTTATTTCATTACATTTAATTAATATTTGCATATTTATTTTGTAGTAATGAAAAATTTTGGTGGAAATAGAAATTTTGAAAGTTTTGAAGTTGAAAATATTAGAACTCAAGAGAGTAAAACTCAACCAATTCCCACCCAAGGAAATAAGGGGGGAGTACGGTATTCCTCCGCCACAAGTGAGGGTATCTAATAAAATTTAATGAGTTTTTTTTTCTAATTTTATTTAAAATTATGTGATGTAATTACTAATAGAATATTTAATTTGTTTAACAATTATTAAAAAAATCTTTAGAATAAAATGTATTATTGGTATTATAGTTAATTATTAAATATAATAAAATTTACAAACCAATTGACGGGATAAAATAACGGATTAAAAACAAAATTTTGAAAAAAAAAAAGAAAACAGGCAATCGAACCGAACCGGCAGTTAAACCGATTAAAACCGAAACCAAACTGAACCAAAATCGAACCAAACCGTAAAAACTACGATTTGGTTCCAGTTCTCACATTTGACAAACCGGAACCGCCGGTTCCGAAACCTAAATCGGCGGTTCCAGAACCGACAATAAGTCTATATGCATCAAGATACGTTAAAAAAGATTGCCAAAGAACAGCAAGTTACCACAATTGATGAATTATATATTCGGTCTCAGTTTTTGCCTAGAGGTTGTGGAAGTGACCGCTAAAGATTTTCAAATCTATATTATTATATACCTTGAAGGTTCTCTATTTAATAGTTTAATTGGATTCTTTAGTTGATCAAAGCCATGTATATAAATGATTGGCAATGAAATTAAAGAAAAAAATAAAAGAGAGAAAAACCAACTCACCGACAGTTGCAGAGCGGAAAGTAGTCCATCCGTCAACCACATTACGGCTTGCTTTTATTATCGTCTTTCCGATTCCGTCCCCTATGAACATTAGATTTGTCTTCTTCTTCTCCACCTCCACATTCTCAAAATATGCCCCGGCCTTTATGTGTATCACAAATCTGCTTTTAGAATTTTAATTTCTAAATTAGCCACTAAATTCATATAATCATGACTTTTTCGTCAGTTAGATTTAGTAAATACATTGTGCAAATTAATCTAATGTACCTTGTAGTGCTGGAGTTTGGTGCTGCTGCCAAGGCGTCACTGATGTTAGTGAAATTTCCGGAGCCATCCTTGGCCACTATCAGATTGAAATTTGTTGTGTTCACTGGAGCTTGCAACAGTTTCCGGTCTTTCGAGGACAACCAGGTTGGGAATCCATTTTTCACTTCCCCATACTCTGGAAAAACCTCCGACTTGGTTTTGTTAACGCCTGGGATTTTCTTCAGCATTGCCAGAGAGTTACTGACGTGGCGTGAGATGTTAACCAATCTCTTCATAATCTTCTTTCTCACACTTCCTTTACTATGCGCGAACCCATCTAGACACGTGTACTGATTCGTCATGGCAGCGCTCAACAA
>CAODLS011696071.1:0-13431 GCA_948243855.1 Flueggea neowawraea | reverse complement strand
AAAATCTTTTACTTATTATAAATTGTATAAAATGAAAATTTAAACACACAAATACAAAACATTGTTCTTTGGTCTAACACGAAATCAATTAATTTAATTGACATAATGAAAAAATATTAAAATAAAATTATAGTATACTTCATATGTAGATCAAACAAATGTGGCATATGAAAATTGTCAATTAAAATTGTTTTATAATTCTTCTATTTTAACAATTAAATTTTGTAACTATATATATTATTTGTTTGTATAATTTAAAACTAATTAAATTTTATTATTTTTATGGATTATAAAATGAAATAAAAATACTATGACTATGAGCGCACAGTTTTTAAACTAGTCACTTGCTATAACGAACAACGCAGCTCTTTTCTTTTTGGCAAACCAATGTCATATTGAAACCACCCTTATGACCATTAAATTACATATTATTATTTACCTATTAAATCACGGGGCGCTTAAAATGAATAGATTCCCGCATGATGTAGAAACAAAGAACCCATTTTTAAAGGTTCAAGATTCTTCACCACAAAAATAATTAAATAAACAAAAGCAAACATTTGATGAGGCAACTAACTCAGGAACATTTGCTTCCCTTTCTAGAGCGTCGTCTCTTTGAGCATTGTGGAGGTTATTTGACGTGGGCGTCCCCCCCACATTCCATCTTTCTAAATTCTCTCTCACTATACATTGGATAATAGAGTTTGCAGCCAATGCTAGCACAGGGAATGCCGGTGGAGGGGAATCCCAAATACACGGATCAGACGTAGGATTGGTCGCCCACGCTACTGCATGAACAATCGAATTCGCAGATCCCTTAATAAGATGATTCCGCTGCAAAATATTTACAATCAACTGCAACTACACTGCTTTATTTTTGTAACAAATAAAAAAATTGTTTGATGAAGCAAATTAAATTATAAATTTCATATATGTAATAAATAAACAATTCTCAGTTATTAATTTAACATGGGTATCTTTTAATTTTTAATGTTCTGTTTAAAAATTACAGCACCATTTGCATAGTTCGATTTCTTCGAAACTGAAGCATAACTACATCTCTTTTTATTTTTTTTCCTTAATCACTCCCTATTCCCATATTTAAGAAAATAGGGACGCTCTGGGGGGGGGGGAATCTAAATCCAACGGTAAAGGGAAGACGCTGGGCCAGACGGCAATGATCGGACGGTGAATGACCACGCGGTTGAAGCAAAGCCGCCTTGAGATGGATGGCCACAGCATGCGAGACACCATCTCTCCGCATTTAATTTTGAAGATAAGGATTATTTAATGAGCATGTGGGCCCCGTACCAACTGATTTGTATCCTGTTCCTGTGTAAGCTCCTACTCCCACCGCCGCACGTACCACCAGAGGGCGCCACGGTTGGCCAGGTGCACTTTTGCGCCGGGATAAAGGCCAGCCACTTTTTTGACTGTGGCAACCCCCACCCACGCTCTCAAACCAGAACGTGCAATTCATCCACCAGCTTTATTTTGCCACATTCAAATGTTTTCTATGAGATTATTCTACACTCAAATATTTTTCATATCTAATTGAAATTAATTTCTAAGGGACAAAACTTTATGAACGACAAGTGCTGAATTTAGACTATTCGATATTCAAACATTCTTTATCTAACTGATATAAACTCAAAGAGATAAAACTTTATAAACAACAAATATCAAATGTAGACCATTTGGTATTCAAATATTTGCCCTTTTTTATATCTAATTTTTATAAATTTAAAGGGACAAAACATTTATGAATGACACATCGAATTTACAAGAGTTTAGATTATTATATTGTAACTCCTGATAATTATTGTTATCTTAAATTAAATACTTCTATTGTAATTGATGTTAATTCAAATACTGCAATATTTTACACATCAACGTTATTTTAATATTTTCTGTTTTATTACTATTTTTTATTAAATTATATTCTATATTCAAATATTTTTCTTTTTTCCTATATCTAACTGATGGAAATTTGAAAGGAAAAAACTTTTATAAACCATAAATATTGAATTTAAAAGAGTTCAAATTATTGTGCTACACCTCTTGATGACTATTGTTGTTGCAAATTAAATATTTTTTGTCGTCATTAAATTAGTTGAAGTCGTTAAATGTGTGTATAATTAATTATAAAATTAAGGATTTGATCTCTCAATTGAGAACTCTAGTTAAACAGATTTTACTTATCAAAGTTTAATAATTTAATTAGTTAAATTTTTGTAACACAAAACTCATTTTTGTTGTGTAGAGAAATTAAAGAAGAAAAATTAAGTTGGAAAGGTCCAATAAAAATTCGCGTGGAGGTGGAGAATATATTTATGCGAGTAAGCAAATATTTGAGGCAGAGTGTGGGGGTGACCCCATCTTTGACATTTCTCAAACTCAAAGCAAAAGCAAACTGCCTCTGCTGCCCCTCCTCTCTCTTACGACAACAAAATCCCTACCAATGTCCTTTGTATAAAATAATATTAAACAATTACCCAACTCAGTGCTCTCTGCTCCGCCATCATTTGCTTTCCTTTTCTCTCTCCTCTTACCCTGTCTTCGCCCTTCATCTCCACTCTCCAGCTCTCTCGAAAGTCAGCGCCTTCCTTGCTTTCAGTCCCATTTTTAGAGGAACCCAACCAACTAGCTCACTTGGTCTTGGTCACAATTTCTAGGTTGATTCAGTTCTCTTATGGCTGAGAACTGGGACCTATCTGCTGTCGTAAACAGTAGTTTCACTACTGCCAACAACTTTGGCAACGCCAATTTTTCCGAAAATGCCAATTCTGAGAACCCATTAGAATTCTTGAACCATTTGACTTTCGGTGATGACGATGATTTGTATTCGTTTTCCGAACTTGAACCCCCCAAAACCACTGGTTTTCAAGAATCGCAAGATTCTTCTTGCGAGCCCTTTATGGTTCCCACTAGTACTGGTAATGATGCTCTTCAAGGTGGTGACAATATTCTCATACCGAATCCTCCGGCTTCCGTCCCTGATTTTCAAATACTCGCTCCTCAAAATCACTCACCTTTTCTTCTCCAACACTATCAACAACAAAATCATCATATGATCCCTGCAAATTTTCCTGCCATTACTAGTACCCGCCGCTTCATTGGTGGTGTCCGGCAACAATTTCGGCATATTCAACAACGTCCCTTTCTCCAATCTTATCAGATTCAACGGCCACTGTTGCAACGGCTGGCTGCTCCACGCATTCCGATTCCTCGGTTATCATCTCTACCAGCCGCAGGCACGATATCAAGGAAGAAGTAAGTTAATTAAGAACCATTTAATTTCCAGAAAAAAAAAAAGTTTCTATATATGTGTTTTCAATCTAACCCTTGAATATATATATGCTGAAACGTCAAACGACACTGATTTAGCTATTTCATGGCTAAAGTTGTAAACTTTTTTCTTGTTCGACAGAAAATGTAATCAGAAAAGGAGGGTGGAGCAAGTACCGGCTGACAAAATCAACAGCGATGTGTGGTCTTGGCGTAAATACGGCCAGAAACCCATCAAAGGCTCTCCATATCCAAGGTATTTAGCTAATCAATATCAATTAACCTTTTTTAAACTACTTTCCTTCTTTTGCATGTATATAATTTGTGAGCTGGAATCATCTATATATGTACAGGAACTACTATAGATGCAGCAGCTCAAAGGGGTGTACAGCAAGAAAGCAAGTGGAGAAAAGAAATACGGACCCAGACATGTTCATCGTCTGCTTCACCGGAGAACACAACCACACTCGTCCGACGATCAACCCCAATTCGGTTGGCGGAAGTAGATACAAGTTTTTTCGGAGAACCAATATTATTCCATTAAACAAGGAGTACGAGATACCTCCACCGGCACCATCGACTAGTGAAAAGGGGTCTTCTTGTTTGTCTCCAGTACTACTTTCTGCAACAAGTCTGTCTCCAACAACTCCTTTGTCAGCTTCCATGGACCATGCTGGCGTTGGAGCTGACACGGAGAGCCATGTTGGTGCCAATACTGAGACTGGTGGAGTTGACAAGGGGAGCCATATTGCTACGGACAGTGACGGTGGTGGTGGTTCCGCGTGAAATATTCTGATTCCTGACACCAGTGTAGTGCAGATCTAATCAACGGGATGAAACATCTCGGTGGTGGTGGTTTTAGTGGTGACCAGCTGGGTCACAGTCCTGCTTTTGAAGACTCAGGTCTTCCCAAACGGATCCACTGCGGGCGGTGATTAACAAGTCAACAAAGAAACGGTTTAGTTTAGATCTTACTAAAAGGAAAAATTTAGTTATTTCGGCTTCTATTTTAAGAAAAAATATAGGTCTGTGTAAATTTCATTTCAGTTTCGGTAGGAAGATATGCGAAATATACATATGAATAAACCTCTTCTTTTGGATCCTTTTGTGGCCTCCGTCTTATTATAAGCTCTCAGCAAGAAACAATTATCAATATGACATAATCAACAACGCTCTTACGTTCAGTACCATTCTTTATTTGCTATAAAGATTTTTTAGAACGCTAAACTACAACTACTAACGGTCTTTTCTCAACACATACATCATGCCACTAACTGTCGTCTTTTCTTTTATTATAATGGGAGAGTAATCACTGTAAAAAAAATAGGGAGATTGGCGTCATCTATTCTTCGTTGGAAAATTGTAGTGTACACTAATCACCATTTTTGATCTTTTTCCTCGCAAACTATTTTATTTCATGAAGATTACTTATTAAGGTTCTTGGATTTAGAGGGAAAAAAAGGTTCTTAATTACTAAATAACCCTCACATTTTTTGCTTCCAATGAATTTGGAACCGCAGTTATTGTCGTATTCAGTTGGAAACTGATTCTATATTAATAACAAGAACCGCAGCTATTGTCATATTCAGTTGGAAACTGATTCCCAAGTTGACTAGAGATATTGTCGCCGACGAGAAAAAATGGCAAGATAAACGACAAGAGTTAATTTCGGAAATCAAGAACTTCCTACTTTGCCATTAAAAGGTGAGAATCAACAATATAACTGGAAATTTGATTAATGTGGTGTTTTTTTTTTTGATAGATTACAAAAGCCGATTATAGAAGTAGATAACAAAAGCAAATTGCACAAAAAAATTGAGCGATTGATATGTTTTTTTAAAAGTTCAATATGTATGAATAGTGAATATGTGAATAGCATTTTAACAAAACAAACACCACCTAAATGTGAATATTATCTTGACTGAACTAGTTTGATTCAAATATGAACACGCCTTGGGTTTTCACATTAATAATCTGGTTTAGATTGAAAATTAGTTATTTATAGCACCACTTATCACTTTACTATTTTTTTCTTAAAAAAAAGCTACCTGAAATATGTGGAACTTAATTAGGCTGCTCAACACATATAAGACATTACACATTATTAGCTCAGTTAGATCGAAGGAACAAATTTGATTATATCAAAAAAGGGTAAAAGCCAGTTTATATCAAGCACATTTGGGGAAGTACTACCCCTAAAATTATCATGGTACATGATATCTCTCTCTGCCTCAGAAGTTATGCAAGACATGGAATCTGAAAAGAGTGTCATCGCATACTTGGCTAACTAATCAGCTACAAAATTACATTCTTTGGAAATGTGGGGAATGCTAATATGTCATTGTCTGCTAAGTAGACCCTTGATGATCATGATTAACAGCCATCGCTGTTTGGAAGAGTGTCATTGTTCTAGATCATCTAAATTGCGAGGTTTTCATCAGGCCCTTACTATTTTACTCCATTAGTCTCAAAAAGATTGTCACCCCTTTTTTTACGCAAAGATAAAAAAAAAAAAGAAATGAAGTCATATTTTTACTTTCATACCTCGCTAGTATAATTATTATGGTTATAATTTTGTTGGATGTGGAAAGACTTCATCCATAATTTTTTTGACTTCAAGACAATAACGAAGAAAAAAAATAGAAAACAACATAAAAAATAAAATTTATTTAAAAAAACGACAATTGATTTAGAACATTTTAAAAAAGAATAGTAAACTTTCTTTCTCTTTGACTTAGTAGAACTTCCGGTGTCTTTTTGTTGTAATTAATGAGACTTAGTTCCACTTTGAAAAAACAAAAAAGCGTACCAATTGCTTATGAAAGAAGGGAAGGTATGAAACCATACTCTCCGTTCCGCCAAATCTAAAGGATGATGAGAACTAAAATAGTGTCAAACGCTCTATGTGAAAAAGAGGGCAAATCTAGCATTATCAGTGGGATCCGAGGTCTTTATTCAGACGGGAATTGGCCAAATATATTTTATATTCAGTAGATTGATTTATTCTTAAATATTTTTTGGATGAATCATCTAAGGAGAGCTAATCAAGAATCTTATGATGTAACTTGTTCTCCCCACTCTTATGTTTGCCCACTTACATTATTTTATTTGCATTAGCCAAATGTTAGACTGTAGTAGACATCCTCCCTCTTTTTCCTCGCTACTGCAATCTTGGCATGAATCAGATTGCCAAGCTTGTTGATTTTAAATAAATTCTACAATTTTCGAGTTAAAGAAAGAAATTTCCACAATTATAAAAAATATTTCTTTTTTTTTTCTTGTCTTACCGAAAAGTTAATACTTCATAGTTTTGTAAGGCAAATTAATCGTTTATATTTCAATATTCAAAGTTATTTAACTAATTATTAATTTTCCATGACTTATTTTTGTTTGATAAATCAATGACATATTATTTTTATTATTTAACCTGTCATATATTATCGATAATATACTTCTAATATGTACAATTTACCAACCAAATTGCCAAAAATAAAAAATCTGTTGAACACAGATCTCGGCTTGGTGAATTGTAGCCCGTCAAATGTTCTTGCCAGATTGGCCCCTTCCAACCGGCCCAATTTAATAACAAAACCCAGATCTCAGATCATCAAAGTTTAATCACTTAGATCCTGATCGTCAAAATGGAGACCCAATTTCGGCCCACGAAACCGACGGCTCGGATTCAGTCAACAGCAAATCCCGTTCCAGGCAAACCAACCAAACAAACAGGTCCATTTCTTCGCACTCCGACCCAAAAAAGAGCACAAGTAGTCATCATAGAGTGATCGATAGCTACAGAGATAGCAATGTTTCTACGGGTGATCGGACGGCCGTTGTTGGCGAAGGTGAAGCAGACGACGGGCATCGTCGGTTTAGATGTGGTGCCGAACGCGAGGGAGGTGCTGGTTGGTCTGTACAACAAAACCCTAAAGGAGATTGAGGCAGTGCCCAAAGACGAAGGGTACCGTAAGGCGGTGGAGGCGTTCACGAGGCACAGATTGAAGGTTTGTGAAGAAGAAGGGGACTGGGAGGTCATAGAGAAGAGGATCGGTTGCGGCCAGGTGGAGGAGCTCATTGCGGAAGCCAAGGACGAGCTTAAACTCATCGAGAAAATGATCGGTCCGTACATTTCCTATTTGGTTTGATAATTTGGGTAAATTTTTGAAATGTGCTTACATTCTAGATTTGTTGTGGTGGTGACGATAGTGGATACTAGAATCTCTTATATGTTTAGAAATTGCGTAATCTTGAATGTACCAGGCTTTGTATTCCTCGCTCTGAATTTGAATATGGGCAAAGTGATTATAATGTTCTTGTTTAACTTAGATGTGTTTTAGGTTTTATTATTTTGGTTTTCGCTTGGTGCTACTTTGATGGTTGCAAAGTGCAGCACTGGTTCATGGATTAGAAATTAGTTGCAATGCAAATGAATGTGCTTAGTGTTAGATGGGGTTGTCTGATTTTTTTCTTGGGTTAAGCGTCTTATCCTAAACTCGCAAAGTCTAGTTTTTCAAGTTTGGAAATGCGAGATCATTTGCCAATTGCTCATCTAACTTTTTACGTATGATTGAGTCCTGGTTTTTGCTTTAAAATGCCATAGTATTAGTTTAAATATCTTTCCTGATGTGATCTAATCATTTGCATTGCAGAATGGGATCCTTGGGGTGTTCCTGATGACTATGAATGTGAAGTTATAGAGAATGATGCTCCTGTACCTAAGCATGTTCCTCTGCATCGACCTGGTCCTCTTCCGGAGGAGTTTTACAAGACACTTGAGGCTGTGCAACCAAAGGATACACCGGCAGTCACCTCTGGTCAATCAGAGTCAAAAGCTTAACAAAATGCTTGGAGTTATTACTAGAAGCATTGAGCTCTAAAGTGGAATTTCCTTAATCTTCCTGTTCCCTTATTCGTGCTTGTTATCGTGCAAGTTTTGTGCCAGATCAATTAGGATTCAACCTGTTGACACCAGCTTGGACTACTCGGGAAATAATCTTGTTTTTATGTTACAAGATTGTTTTTTCTAATAATCTTGTTTTTATGTTACAAGTCACATTGATCCATCGATATCAAGTGTTATGATTTCAGTACTGTTTGAGACAGCTAATGCTCCTATCAGAGGCTGGTTCTGAAAATTTCAATGAGGAATACATTCCATGCTTGTAATGCTTCGATCTTGATGTACGCATTAAAGGAAGGAAGCCCCTATGGGGCCTGTACATTTTCCCCTTTTTCACCCTTGGAGTTGCACGTATTTCACCAGAGTAGCGGTTGGCTGATAACAGAATGTATGGCTGTTTTGGCAACAATGTCCAAATTCCAAAATGCAAAACAACATTTTCAAGTTTTAATCTATTGTGGTCTTGTACTTGTCCTCCGCGACGAATTCTTATTGCCTCGCCCGAAAATCAACATTGGCTGAAACAATCGTTGCAGGGAAGTGCTTTTCATTTCCCTTTCTGGCTAGCAATAAATGGTCAAAATTATTCTTGCAGTTCTTCTGCCTTGATGAAGAATCAAATAGCTCACATGGCTTGAAAGTGTCCTACTCTCAACATCGTGCTACGCAATCTTCTTTCTCATCAACTTGCGAGTCTCATCTGCTAAGTCGGGCCTTCTGCAATCATCGTACAGTTTTGCAAGAAGCACATATAATGAACGATCTGATGAATTAAGATTGAGACCTTGCCTCGCTGCATCTTCCCCGAGAGTCAGATTTCTGTGAACTCTGCAGGCAGCCAGCAATGTTCTGTAGAGCTGAGCATTTGGCCTTAATGGCATACTTTCTATTATACCCATTGCCTCCTCTAAACAGCCGGCTCGACCTAGCAGATCGACTAAACGAACATAATGATCTAACTGTGGTTCTAGATTATGTATTTTTCTCATAGCGTGGAAGTATTCAAGACCTAAGTCAACTAACCCACCACGAGAGCAAGCAGAAAGCACTGATAAGAAAGTGACGGAATCGGGGTTAACTCCCGCTAATCTCATATCATCAAAGGCAGAAAGAGCAGATGTGATGCATCCGTTTGATGCCAAGCCTGATATCAACCCATTCCAAGACGTGGTATCTGGCTCTGTTATTTCTGAAAAGGCTCTATTTGCATCAGATAATGGTCCACATTTTCCGTACAAGACAACCAGAGCATTTGAGACTGAAGTGCAGCTGTTTAACCCAGATTTCACAGCAAGGCAATGAAGTTGCTCTCCCCTCTCCACTGAGCTCAAGGAAGATGATGCAGACAAGAAACTGGCCAAGCTAAATCCGTCAAACTTAATATCATCGTTCAACATGTGATTTATTATGCTTAAAGCCAGTTCATGGTTGCCTATCTGATTGAGCCTCGTAGCCAAACTAGTAAATGTGATGGCATCCCGTTCTCTCATATTTCTGATCACAAGCCATGCATCATCCACCATCCCTGATCCAGCATATGCATCAACAAGAGCATTAGCAACAACAATATCACGGTCAAACTTGGTCTTGATTATGTATCCATGCAACTTTGATGCTTCGCAAGAAGATTTAGCCATGCTACACGCCCTAAGTATGACAGAGAGAGTGTAAGAATTTGGTTGTGGTCCAGCAGCTCTCATATTCATAAACAAGGTAAAAGAATCTTGTTGATAATCATGCTCAACAAAACCAGTAATCAAAGATGTCCAAGAAATGACATTAGGAGAATTTATCCCTCTAAACACTCTCAAGCTATAATCAACTACGGGAGAACATTTCTTGTACATCTCAATTAGTGCATTACCAACAGAAACATCGTCCTGCAAACCAGACGTGACCACCCTGGTGTGGATCTGTTCCCCCAAACAGAGTGACAAAATTGACGAGCAAACGTTAAGAATACCTGAATACGTAACGCTGTTCGGTGATATTCCAGACATCTCCATGTTCCTGAATGCAGCAATAGCTTCCTTGAATTTAAAGTTCTGAGCCAACCCAGATATAACAGCAGTCCAAAGCATCACATCACATTCAGGTGTAAGCTTTGAGACCCTGATGGCATCTTCTATTCTCAGACATTTTGAGTATAAATCAACAAGAGCGGTCTTCACAACCAGATTCAACTGAACTCCCAAGACAATCATATGGGCATGAATTAACTTCCCACATTTCAAACCAAGAAAACCACACACTGCTAAAACTTTAACGAAAGTAAACTCATTAGGCAAAACCCTAGCCTCAATCATATTCACATAAAGCCTCCAAGCCTCACTCCACTTCCGGGCTTCAACAGAACAAGAAATCATCGTCGTCCATGAAACAATGTCAGCATCATTCATATTACCCCCAAAAACTCTAAAAGCGTCGGTTGCAGAGCCGAACTTGGAGTACCAATCAATCAAACTACAACCCAAAACTTGGTTCGATTCGAACCCCTGCTTGATCACAGAAGCATGGAGACACTGCCCGTTTCTAAACTCGCCCAGAGCAGAGCAAGATTTTAAGACGGTGGATAAAGTAAACGAATTCGGATAAAGACCAGCAAGATTCATCGAACGAAAAAGATCAAGAGCCTCCTCGTGTTTCTCGTTTTTATTATAAGCAGAGAGAATTCCCGTCCAAGTCACGACATCCTTGCACGGCATTTCGTCGAAGAATTGGCGTGCAATTGTTAATCCGAAACATTTGGCGTAGAGAGACAAAAGATTGTTGTTCAAATACAAATATTCTACGAGATTTAATTTGATGATTGGACTGTGGACGCAAACGCCGTCTTTCAAACCGTTGGAGTTGCATAACGATATTAACCGCCAACATGTTTCTTCTAAACGGTGTAGTTCCAGCCTGTTAACGGCTCTGTTTACCATCAGCATCTTTTCACAAAACATGGAGGGAGTGGTAACCTTTTTAACGTCATGCATAGACGACTGCTCACCTGTTTCTTGCGAACCCTTCGTAAGACAAAGTCGTTTCCTAATTATTTTTTCACAATAGTTTACAATTGGTCCTTCCCGTAGACTTGATGAAGTCGTCGCCAGGGTCGTCTCGTCTGTGGAGTGGCCTGCGGCCTTTGCTTTATTAGTTTTGCAAGTCAAGAATATGCCTCGTTTCGTCGCTCTCCTCTATTTCTAGATGCTTCGGTGAGTCTTCCCCGTTAGTCTCTCCAATGGCTTCCGACCTCGAAAAGAAGGCGAAAGAGGCGTTTATCGACGACCAATTCGAACTTGCCGTCGATCTCTACACAGGCCATCAATTTGAGCCCTAACAACGCCGAGCTCTTCGCTGACCGTGCTCAGGCCAACATCAAGCTCAACAACCTACCCGGTACTCTTTTTTTTTGTTCTAAGAAAATGACTTCTTCTCTTCTTTATCAATGATTGAAAGGAAAAAACAAATGACTCATTCTTTTTATTTGATGATGTTCAGATGCTGTTGCCGATGCTAATAAAGCGATTGAGTTAGACTCTTCCATGGCTAAAGGGTATTTGCGGAAAGGGTTAATTGATTTTGAAACGGGATTAGATTTAGACGTACTTTCTGGTTGTCTCGCAGGCTTTTTTTTAAAAAAAAAATAAATTTAGAACAGGCATAATTGTGGACATATTATTGACTGCTTGTGTGTGGGGATATACGTGACTCTTAAACTGCAACTGAGCTAATCAAGTTCTGAGTAAACTTTGTGTTACGTGTTGTGGGATCAAGATTGCATCCAGTAGCGATGACTCGCAACTTCTGTTCGGTTTCCATTGTTTGCTAGTGTGAGGAATCTGTTTTTGCTTGTTTAATTATCTCAACTGTTATGATAATATTATGGTTTTTTGCATTGTTGAGCAATATGAAGGAACGATTTCACCTTCTTTATTGCAGCTATAATATTTTCTCTTGCTGTAATTTCAACTTTTTTTTTTTTCAATTTTTCCATTGCTGTGACGCCATTTTCTTTCCCTGCCCACCGCTATCATCTCCAATCATGTAATCTGTTGCCTCTTTTAATGACATCTACATGACTATTTTTCTTTATTTTAAAGAAAATTAAGATAATAAATGATACAGCACTGGTAAAATCATCTTGTAAGAGTATGATATGGTTATCGAACTTCCTGGGGTGGAAGTTGGTTTGCTTTAGTGTAGCATGTATTGGAACCTAAGTACAGAAAGTGGTGATTTTGGATTTAAAAAGTATATTTCTGATATGCCATATGCTATTGTATTTCTTGACCACTCAAAATTGACAACTTCAAATTCTTTTGGATTGAATTTCTCACCGTCTGGTTTATTTTTTGCTCTGTTATTACAACATTGCGTGCATGAAACTTGAAGAGTACCAGACTGCTAAGGCAACATTTGAAGCTGCTGCTTCATTTGCACCTGGCGAATCAAGATACAATGATTTGATCAAAGACTGTGATGAGCTCATTGCTGGTAGATATTTGCCCCTTCCTGCACTTGAAATACTTTTATTGTCTGTACAGTGGGAAACCATTACCTCATCATTAAATTTGCTGCATAACTTCTGTATCTTGCAGAGGAACTTGGAAAGCGAAAATCAGAAACCCTGGAAAATACTTCTGTAGTAGATGTTAAGCCAGTGGAAAACCTTCCCAGTGAGGTGCCAAAGCAAGCACCACCTAAACCAAAGTACAGGTTAGTGTATTCTGTTCATTCAGGATTTTCGCCTATGATACTAGTGGGTAAACTTGTCTATGCAATCTTTTCTTTCTTTGTTCTTGTTTATGCACAATTTCATGCATGTGCTTTCATGTTTGGCACGTTTACAAGATTAATTTTTGATATTTTTTGCTTGACTTATTCTGATTGCTGTGAAATGCTCATTAATATGTTCTTTACTGATTGTTTAATCTGGAAATAAACTGCAATCGGGCATGAATTCTACCAGAAGCCAGAAGAGGTGGTTGTGACCATATTTGCAAAATGTGTTCCACCAAGTAGTCTTACGGTTGACTTTGGTGAACAAATAGTATTCACATCATTGAAATATCTTTTACTTCTTTAATTTCCGGGTGCAATTAGGTTGCTTCTGTTAACTTTGTTCATTTTTTATTGCTTTGTAGCTAAGTGTTACCATTGATATTCCTGAAGAAGAAGGGTATCATTTTCAACCTCGTTTGTTTGGCAAGGTATTTATGACGATGAGATGCATCTTGTCCCAGAAAATTGCCTTA
>CAODLS011695652.1:0-25950 GCA_948243855.1 Flueggea neowawraea | reverse complement strand
AAGAAATTTGAAAAATGTAATTGTAAAAAATAACTTTGAGAAATGTAGAAAACATAATTGTAATAATAAAATATATAAATAATTAATAAGAGTAATTTATAGAAAAATGAATTTTTGAGAGAGTGTAGAAGAGATTGAGATTGAGAGAGAGAAAATTGTGTAAAATTGGTAAGAATTGGGTGGGATATTTATAGAGTTGAAAAAAAACAAAAAAAAAAGAAAATAACCGTGGGAACAGCCGGTTCCAACGGTTAGAATCGGCGGTTCCAACGGTTTAGTGAACCGCCGGTTCAAGTCGCCGATTGAACCAACGGTTCGACGGTTTTTAAAACGTGAAACCGGAACTTAAACCGTAAACCGCCGGTTTTGGTCGGCCGGTTCAGGTTTCGATTCGATTCCGATTTTGACCAATTTTGACAGGTCCGATTCCAGTTCGGTTCCACGGTTTCGATTTCAATTTTACAACTCTAGACGAAAGGCCGTTCAAAAGATTTTAGATGACAGAATTTCGTCCCCTTAAATAATTGGCCGATGTTTGGAGAAACAAACATGCAGCGCAGTTTACATGCTTTGCAACAGAATTTGCATTTGACAAAGCTCCAAACAAATCACAATACAGAAAGATCAGTGACAACACTTTATTTAATCAACGAAATTGCGAATTTATGGCTTGAAAGTTAAGAGTTTTTTTTTTCTTCTTATAGCGAGTCACTGCACACACAAGTGTTGAATTCTAAGAGAGCACATGGTGGTACTGGAGAATATGGGTTTTCATGGTGGTCAATCCAACTCTGTACAACTAGTTGGGAAGCGGTGTACTTCCATTTTCATTTTTAACCACACAAAGTTCCTTAACATAGCCATATCTTCATCTTTAAAGAAAAAAAATATAGAAATAATACATAATTTATCCTCTAAATTTATACAATTTTTCTGTTATTTTGAATTTTTTAAACATTTAATTTATCCCTTAAATTTATTTAAATTGTTTCAACTATCCCCTAAACTTATTTAAATTATCTTAACTACCTTCTAAATTTGATTAAACTGGATAATTTAACAATTTTTCTTAATTCATCACGGATTTATTACGGGACTTTATTTTATTCATTTTTTACCTTTTATGTTTAGGAGTGATAACTTAAAAGTAAATTGGAGGATTATAATATTCAAATACATTGAAAAAACCTTTAATTGAAATAATTTTAATAACTTCATGGGATAAGTTGAACATTCAAAAAAATTAAGATGACAGGAGAAGAAAATATAAAAGTTTGGGGGATAAATTATGTATTAAGCCAAAAATATACTATAATTCTTACTTATCCTATAACAACAATAAGGCAATTTTTAGTATGTAATGTGCCTGTTTATAGATTCACTCACAGCCATTTTATTTGCTATTTTCGTAAATTTAACTCTCAATCTTTTAGTGTTGAAGTTTATTCTAATGTCAAATAGTTACAAGTTGATTGTTGTTAATGTAAAGTTGAGTTCGGAGTTATAGAAATCCCATAATTTTAGAATTAAAAATATGTTAAGGGTTTGTTTATATCATGTGAATTTTTTTTTCAAATTCTTTAACACTTGTTGCAAATGGCTGTCTTGACTGGTTTACATGCCACGGAATCGAATAAGTGAGTTAAACACTAATTAAAAACACGTAGGTATGATTGTTCCGTTTCCTGCTGGGAGGAACCAGATCCATAGAGATTAAAATGGGTGCAGTGTTGAGTCATTTTCTCTGCAATGGAATTTATGTACTACATACTCTTCATCATATTCTCACACATCAATTAGTTCCAAACATGGATAAGCACCATATATCAGAGAATATATCAGAACAATCCAACAATAGTTCTTAACTCACAGATTCTCACAAGTCTAACACCATAACAAAATGAGTTACGAAATGAAAACTCAAAAGGCAACTTCTCTTTTAGGCCATGGCTTTTCTAGAAGGATGATGCACTACTATGTTCTACTTCATTATAGGGACGTTGCATCATATTATTGAAATTGCTAGTTGGAAATTATTTCATCATCACTATTTTTGGTCTCATCGGCACTTTCATGGCATCTTCTAAAGCAAAAGTTTCTTCAATTAAGATCTTTATCAATTTGCTTTAGATCTTGATAAGACTAAGACCTAATAGGCTCAGATTCGCTGATCAAACTAAATATCACTCCTTTCTGTTCAAAAGCAAGTGCACTACATATTTTGTCCAATATATCTATCTATTCGTTGGTTGACAATTTGAGTTTTTGTTATCTTTTTATTGTTGTGCTAAATTAAGTTCATAATTACATCCACCAACATGCTGTATACTGATTTAGAGAAAATACATAAGATGAGGCACGCAATTAAAAAATATATTAGAAATAAATTTGTTTGATCAAAAAATATAAATTTGTTTAGCCAAATAAGACAATTTCAAAGAGAAAATTTAATCATATATATCTGATGATGATTGTCGAATATTTTTCTATAGAATAAAACAGTAAAGCTTGTGTAATTAGTGAATTGATTAGTTTAACATATCTAAGAATTTGGATATTGATAAAAGGGTATATAATTATAATTTTATCTAGTCTCACCACCATTACTACCAACTTTGGCTTGTACTTAAAACTAAATAATGATAAGACAAGGCTAATGGTGGAAGATCTGAGTCAGCATTCCAACACCAACAATTATTTTAATGAGAAAGAAGGCTTCAGCATCAAAGCTGCTTTTATCACACTCAGTGTGTGGGGGAAACTAGGCATTTCAGATTTGGAGTATTATTAGAACATCAAAGATTCTCAGAATAAGCACACAAGTGGTTCTCAATGCACTTCTCCTACTGTTCATATACATTACCCACTACATTAATACAACCCATCTAGATCCTCTTTGATTTTTGTAGCATTTATCAAACACAATTTGGATACCGACACCCTACCACCCATGTGGTGTAAAAGTGAACCCATTTGTGTGTTTAGTGCTGAATTCAAATCTCACAAGTAGTATTTGTAAAACTATTTCTTAAATTACTCGAGACCATGCGTCGAGAGATGTTCCTTAATTAAAAATTATGATACTCATAATCCGAAAGACTGGGGGAAAGGTTTTCTCATAAAAAAAACTTGGCACCATACCTCTTCCTATTGCTTACTTTTTTTATCTGCATTATTGTTCAGTTGCTATATGGGGCCATTAATTCATTCAATTCCTTAAAAAAATATTTAATTATTTATGTTAATAATTGAAGTGTAATTTAAATTTAACTGTTAAAATAATGGCATCCCCACTCCAATTGTCTTCATGGAAGCTTAACATTCACAAACTTGTGAGACAAAAATTGATGCATGACCCTTTCTCAAAGTAAGTGCTCACTTTCTGGTAGCTAGTTTCTGTTCTCTACTTTCCATCTTTTTTTTTTTTGTCACATGATTCTCATATATCTTACAAAACCTGACATGTGGAGTTTACTGCCTAGTAACATGGAGATTTTGGAAGTACAGGATATGGTGGCTTAAAGTGTGGTAGTAACCTTGAGAACCGGCAGGATTCTATGTCTATAAATCAGCCTTCCAGAATCATACACCTGTTTTTCACCCTCCTAAAATGATTCTAACATGACCGAATGAATGACAAAATAGCAATGAACACTTTTGAATGTAGAGAGATGTGATCGGTAGGGAATCCTTTATTCATCGCAATTACTCTTTGTTAAAATCAACTTCTTTTATTACAATATAACAATATGCAATTTATAATCACCAGTGCATCAAAAACTAAATCAAAATAATAATTAAATAGCGGTATAAACCCTTTATTCATCGCAAATACTTTTCGTTAAAATCAACTTCTTTTATTACAATCTAACAATATGTAATTTATAATTACCAGTATATAAAAACTAAACCAAAATAATAATTAAATAACAGGTGTTTGATTTTGATAAATTTAGTAACAGTTTGATAAATAGTAAAAATAAATTGCAGATTATATAGTATTAAAGTAGAAAATTGTCAATCAAAATATACTAAATATGTAATATATATTATGCCAAAATACTATAAACAAAAAACTCCAAAATTTTTGAAGGATTATTGAAGGCATTCAAATTCCAAAGCGGTGGTCCATATTCCATAGATTGCAGGTTCCCTCATGGAAGTTTGAGTGGTGCAGAATGGTTTTAACGGCCCACAACAGAACACAGATGTTGCAGGGGACCATCCTCAACTTAATTCGCATTCTCAATTCATTTTGTTTTAAAACATTTTGGGCTTGTTTTGCAAGACAAAAATATAGCATTTTGTGTATTTTTATTATCAACATGTTTATTTAGTAAAAGTATTTAGCATATAGCATTTTTCTACTTTTTAAGATATATTTTAGTATGTAAAATATCATTATTGTCCTCATTTACAACTAAAATTCATTTACATTTGTCCATTTTTAGATATATTTTAAACAATTAAAAATTTTGAGCTACAAGACCAATAATAGTATAAAATTTGGAAAAAATAAAATTTGGATGGTTGATTATTATATTGATGTGGATTACATGTATAAATAAATTTTGTTTATTTTAAAACACAAGAGTATTTTTAAAATTTTACAAATAACAACAAACAAAAATCTTACAGCATCATCAATTTTTACTATTATAAATTATAAAGCCTCTTATATATTATATACTAAATACAAAAGATGTTATGGTGCCATACAAGCCCTAAAGAAAAAAACTTTAATGGGATCAAAATAATACAAACAGTGGGATCAATTTTGCAGGTATGGGAGATATTATTTGTTCCTCTAACTATAAAAAAAAATATTCCTCGTTGACAGACAACTAAATGCATGAGATTTCTGTCAAGTACTGAGGCATCAAATAGCATAGCATTTCTAGATGTTGAGCGTTTTAACCATTAACCTGACATCATTAATCATCAATGCTAATAACTGATCTTTTATTTTAACAGCATCTCAGAGAAAATATGTATTACTATATCGGAAGAGAAGAGTTAACTCTCCAATCCCGAAAATAGTTGCCCACTCTTTTACGTAAAAGATTAACAGTATCCGCTCAATTTGTTGAAACCAACAACATGTCAACAACAATAAGTAGGAAACAAGGCCAGAAAAATAGTAAAAGCAAGAAGGCATACATTAAAGATGGAAGAACTGAATGTATTATTGATATCAATCCATTAATACATAAATAAATTACAAGCAAAAATGTACATCAACTAATCCCAAAAAATTACACATAGAAGATATATATCCCTTATTTTTTTAATCCCCACAATATGTATTATAAACAAAACAAATTAATTGTGTCCATAATCAATATTATTGAAACCCCAAACTGATCAGAATTTAGTTCTTGAAGAGAGCAAGCATTGACAAGAAGAAAGAGGAGCAAATGACAGCCCCTGACATCCCTAAAGAGAAACCAGCTCCTTTATCCATAGATGGACCCGGTGCTGGCGCCAAATCTTGGCCAGACACCGCTGCGGCCATCACAGCAACCACCAACACAAGCACCATCTTCTTCATTGCTGCAGAGGCCATCTTTTGTGTATGTGTAAATCAAATGTTTAAGAAGCAAAAAGAAGGGCTAAAAAATTCCTCAAAGATATGAAAAGGATCTGTTTTGGGAATGAGAATAGAGGAGAAGGGGAGGGGTGTATTTATAGGTGAAAGAGTAGGTGTCAATAACATTTTTATAATATACTAATTGATTTTTCGGTACAGACCGAATGAAATTTCTAGACAGCCCGTCATCGTCATGGTGTAATAGAGTCGAATCATGACGGGCTAATGAAAGAAAGGTCGTGTTTGAACTTCTGGTTGGTTAATGTTTTGGTCCTCGGACTTGAAAATGTCACAATGTGACCTTCAAACTTGTGGTGCAATGCCACATTGGTGGTTTAGTCATAAACGATAATAGTAGTAGCTGAACGGTCAGAACCGATTGTTCACCTAAACTTCGTTTTTTTTTTTAATACTAAATAACTTCGGTTATGACAGAAGGATCAATATTAGTCTAAGGATATCACTTGGTGACAACTTTGGAATATGAGGGCTAAAATTGAATTTTATGTGAAGTAGTAATAAACTTGTATGATTTCAAGCAGTACAACAAATATCTCACCATCATAAATCATAATATGCCAATTATTACGTTTTAATAACTAATAATTATCTGGAGAAGATAATTTTGTGAATCATATTAATGTTTTTTGTCAGTAAATTTTGTTTACAGGTGCAAAATAAAAATAAAAAAGACTGAAATGAAGTACTCAATTTGCTTCTTCCGTCCATCCTTCGTTAGTTGAATTAAATGAGCTGATTTTCCAGAACATTAATACAAAAATCTGTATTTATTATATCAATACATCAAATACACAGAAACAAGCAAATGTGTATCCACTTCACAATACAATTCCTATAATGAAATCCTTTATTGCATAAACAACCAACCGTGTGTTTAATTATCACAACAAATTATTAATGAAAATTCAAATTTTCATGCCTAAATATATATTGAATCTAGTGCTCGAAGAGAGCAATCATGGAAAATAAGACAGAGGAACAGACAAGAGCCCCTGAAATTCCCAGTGAAAAGCCAGCTCCTGTGTCCATTGAAGGTGCTGGTGCCGGTGCAGACTCTTGGCCAGACACTGCAGCTGCCAACACAGCCACCACCATCAACACAACCACCAACTTCTTCAATGCAGTAGAAGCCATTCTTTATGTCTATAGAACTTCAAGAGGATTGCTAAAGCTTAAGATGCAAAAAGAATAAATTTGTAGTCGAGTAATACTAGAGTCAACTAGCACTAAATGGTCGAGAATTTGATGTGAATGACGAGTGAGGAAGGTATTTGCATAATATTTAGGTGAGAAGAGACGTGTTGGTCCTGAGAAGAAATGTTGAATTATAAGCAAGAATTTTACTTCTTCAACATTTTCCGTTTGGATCTCATAATCAAATATTACAACCAGTAAACCTGTGGGTTTATTTTGGATTGAGCCAATTTAATTGAGCATAAGTCGTCAGTATGGATCTGAAAAATTAGAAAGAAATTAAGAGTTGCTCTTTATAGCTAAGCCGTTTCAGTTTTAAAGAAAGTTGCAGCATCCATTAACAACTCTATTATAAGAGATTAAATTAAGTACCACTATCAATACTTATATTTTCATAAGATTAGTAAATTGAGGAGGGTAAAGAAGAATTAATCAAAGAGAGAAGTCTATGTTGGTGTAACTCAAAATACAACCAGTGTTAATATTGTAATCTAAAGTATTATAATAAAGAATTGCTTTTTTTTTATAAGTTATTATAAAGAATTCTGTTTCATTCCTTGCTTTTTTAAATTTTAAAATCAATTTTATTTTAATTAAATTTTGACTCTACCATTAGAAGAGACTGAAATTTCAATGTCAGGTTATTGGGTGATATTTCTACAGTTGCTTTAAAGCTTTCTTTTGAACAAACTTTATTGCATTGAGGGAAAAAGGAAAAACCTCGCTACAATCGACGAAATATAAAAAGTGCAAAATTCACCGTGGTCGCTGAGGTTTGATTATATTTTTCATGTGGTCTCTCAATTTTTAAAACCCTTTTATCCAGTCTTGATTCTTAACTTCGTTTGTCAAATTTAACAAAAAAACACGAAAAAATAAAATTACATTCCACTTTAAAATCAATTTACACCGAAAATGAAAAACCATCGTCACCAAGCATGAACTTACCATCACCACCACCACATCGGCCACAACCATTATTCTCAACCACATCTATCTCATCATCATCAACATCAACATCAACAACCACGCTCACAAACATCCACCACTGCAGCAGTCACTAGCTGCAAAATTTTATCCCAACTAATTCAATTTTCAACAATTATCTCATCATCATTTAACAATTTTTAACAAAAGAAAAACAATCACTAATTCAACTTTCAACCTATTCAATCCATTCAATTTTCAACTCTAAATTTTCAACAAAAAGAACAGAACCCAACTCTAAACATCGCACCAGTCAATTTTCATTTCAAATTCAAACTACAATCAACAAAAAGAAAACAAAATTGCAAAACCTACAAATCCAAAAGTTGTGAGGAGCCAAGGAGGGGCGTCGGAGAACATTTGAGGCCGACGAGACAGTCTTGGTGTTGGAACCGACGGGACGGTCTGCTCTGGCAATTGAACGACGCACGGTGGCTGTGAGCTTGTTAGATTCGACGGAGTTGAGCAAATCTGAAGAGTGACGAAGTGTGAGAGGGGAGTGACGGTGGTGGTGGCGGATGAGTGAGACGAAGTGTGAGAGAGGAGAGTGTCGATGGTGGTGACGGAGTGACGAAGTGAGAGAGGAGAGTGACGGTGGCAGATGATTGTGACAAAGTGTGAGAGAGGAGAGTGTCAGTGGTGGCGGCAGATCTGGAGTGTGACAAAGTGTGAGAGCGGAGAGTGACGGTGGTGGTGGCGGATCTGAAATGTTTACTGCTGGGTGAGAGAGGAGAGTGACAGTGATGGGAGATGAAGAAAGGTGGGTTTAGGTTAGGTTGGGTATTTATGGTTGGATTAAATTTTTGGTTTTGGTGGTGGTGGATTTTGGGTTCATAAGAGAAGAAAGAGAGGAAAAAATGAGTGAGTTTGGTTGGGTGTTTAGTATTAGGTTAAAATTTTGGTTTTGGTTTTAATTTTAGAACGTAGGTTAAAATTGTCTCTGGGTTAAAAGAGTATTTTTATCATTAAATATTTAAAATTAGTACGTCCATGTGTCACGTCAGATTTTCTGACGTGGTACGTTAAATTTGACAAACAGAGTTAAGAGCTAGGTATCAGACCGAAAGATTTTGAAAACTGAAGGACTGCACAAAATATATGATCAAATCTTAGGGACCACGGTGAATTTTGCCCTATAAAAACAGTGGGATTTTCGCAGATATGAGAAAATCAAATTAAATAAAACATATTCTAAACGAAAGAATTAATTCTGTGTGCAGAATTATAAGAGAAACCTATTGGTTACATTCTTGTATGTAAAAAATAGTTCTTTAATTTTATTCGATTTAATGGGTCGTATATGAAATAATCACTATTAGAAAAAAAATTATGTGGTAGAAATTTGAAACTGCGATATTGCATAAATTCTTTAGCACGAAAGTGTTCATGGTGATTTTGGCTATTTAAGAATTAGAAAATAGTCTACGTTGTATATGTCTGGTATACATGGAGATAATTTTGTTGGCTATAATTTATTTTTAATATTTAGAAAATGTACATCAATACATAAAATATAGAAGAACTGAATATATATTGATATTGTTTATGGGCAATGCCTTAAATAGCAAATCAGGAATCAAGAGAGAAAGTCAAATTGCTTGGAGGACACATCACTGATCCAAAAGGAAGCATTTGCAGAAAAGGCAAGAAGAGGACATGATCATCTCAGCACCAGGGACACCAAAAGAAAAGATCAACTGCTATACATGGCAAGTTTTGCCAATTATGACCAAGGACAATAAAGGAGGGGAGACAAACATTTGATTGCTAGAATCGGAGCAAACAAGAAAAGTATTAACGTAAATTGTCACAATTTGTGGAAGAGAAGGAAAGTCAAAATATGCAGACAAGGAAATGATCCCAGAAGCAAACCAAATCACGCAAGAAAAGATCCTAGAGGGGGCGGCAAATCCTTAAATTCTGGCTTGGGGACACATGATTTCTGCAATTCAACAAACAACAAGGGATAATTTCTAGGAGCCATTGGTGGAACTTAAACGGGAATTATTGGCCGCCAAGAACAATCCGACCATTATAAATAGATGCAAGATGCACATCAGAATGGACTATCGACCAATCAATCAAACCAACCCTTATTCAACAACATGAATCTTTGAAATAGCAATCCTCAGTTCCTATACTCTTTTTAGTTTACAGTATTGCTAGTGTCTTTAGTTTTTATTCTCATTCAAGTGTCCTCTGTTACGATTCAAGTTTCCTCTGCTATTATTGAAGTGTTCCCAGCTTTGTTTATCAAGCATTATCAATAATCTTTTCTTTATTTTTGTTTTGGCATTTTTTGATCTTGTTACTGTTCTTTAAGGATACAAAAGACCCATAGTTAGTGATTTTTTGCTTTTTAATCATCACAAATCGTTTGGTTACCGAAATTAGAAATATCGAGTGCAATTCCAAACGTTTTCATTCCCCAATCTTCGGTTTAGGAGAACCATAAACTCCTTGGCACACTCTCGATTTCATAAACCACCAAGGGCAGCTTTGTCCCCTGGACCATTTCATAAAAGTTAGGAGATTGTCAGGAATATGTCACTAAAATTGTGAATTCAATTCGTCACTAGTTCGGAATCAACACAGATGGAGATGATCAGCTAGAGGGTTAAACAAATTAATTAAGAAAAAATATTAGTAAGATTGAATCACTTATTCCAAATTAAGGGCCTTTATATGATATGTATTCTTAGTGTTTGGACCATATGTGAAATTTTCCTATTTTTCTTATTGGTAATATCCACATTTACGGAAAATCTTTCTCTATTATTGCATTTTTAGAGTTAAGATTTTCCTTAAAATTAATTCATTTGATTACTCTTTTATTTTGATAAGTGCACTTAATCATTTTGAAAAGGAAAGTGAAAAGGAAGGTTATCATAAATTTATATAATCTGGAATAAAATTTTATTTTTAATCATTTATAAGTAGTACTGCGGTAATTTTTATTATGTTCATAATAAACTTTTTGGTTGATTATTCCTAGAAAACTTTTAGAGCAGTTTTTACAGTTAATGTTCCTTGGTAAGGATGAGAAGAGGGTGCAATAAGTGGTGACAATATATTTTTGGTAGACGTAATCATTCAAGTCTTTTTCCTAAGAAATGAATGTGAAATGAAATGAATATGAATATGAATATGAATAGTCATAGCTGATGCCATTGTTTATGTCTACAGAATAGAACTCTTAAGAGGAAAGATCAAAGTTTGAAAAGTTGAAAAAAGATTTGTAGTTGGGTGACACTGAAGTCAATAGAGAATTCGATGTGAATAAAGGAGTGAGAAAGGAATATGTTTATATAGGTGAGAAGAGAGGCGTGGGTGCTGTAAGGAATTGTAAGCAAGATTTTTACTTCATCAAGATTTTCTGTTAAAGTGTCATAATCAAATATGACAGGCCAATAAACACGTGGGGCTGAGTTTAGATTTAAGGCCACCTAATTGGACAAACCTACGTCCTTATTGCGGATCCCCCAAATGTAGAACCCAATTATGACTTGCTCTATTTAGGTGAGCAGTTTCGGTTTCGAAGGAAGTTCCAAGCCATTGAAATTTGATCTGATTTTCTTTTTTATTGAAAAAAAAAACACCACCTCACCCTTACTTCCATTTAACTTGATATCACAGTTCTGTCAACCTTTGATTCAATTCTTTATCTTAGGGAAAAATTGATTATAAGGAATTTGTATTTATTAACAAAGTTTCACTGTGAAACCTTTTTTTTATGTTTGGTTCACTTATTAATTTACGAAAAACTCTTTGAATTTATTATTTGGTTGAGAAAACTTCCTAAAAAATATGTATTAAAGTACGATAATATCCTCATTATTAAGCTATTAATTTGAATCAATATAAATAATAAATAAATGTTTTGCCGTATTTTCACTAGAGGGAGTGTATTTGAATAGAAGGAAAGATTGAACCAAATGGATACGTGATTGTTGCAATTTACATCATTGGAAAGATCGATAGTTTCCCAATTGCAACGGTCTTAATTATCATGCGACTGACTTTGTGATATTGCAGATTGTTTTGTCAATAATATGATTGTGTTGTTCACTATCAATACATTTTATTATTTGGTGATGTTGCGGTCGTTTTCAGACGGTTGTGTGTGTAATCACTCTTCAACGTTTTGGTTCGACTCTTTCTATAAAGACAAAAAATTATTTCGACTACAAATGATGATTCATAATCAGAAATCAACATGAAATACATGGACAGCAGGAATAAAATCTACTAGAAATCAACATGATTGGTATGTTCTAAGCATAACGGGCAAGAACAGATCACGTCCTTCATTTTCTTTCCCTGCATATTCCCTCTTTCCTTACTAATTGCCTCATTAGTATTAAAGTCCACTCCAACATCTTATATTGAAGGTCTGATTTCCTGTAAACTAAGCAAAGAATTTATGAATAATATGAATGATTATGTTCAGATAGCTGTCGTAACTAGTCCAGTGTGAGCACGGTGAAATTCTGAAAATATGCATCATTCATGTACTTTACTAGGCCCATCGATTAAAAAGTATACAAATCAAAAGACTGAACGGTGAAAGAAACAGTTTCAAGAAAATTTTACTACTCATTGGAAAGAATCAACAATGTTGAGTTCTGGTTAGTTTGGCTCATCGTTTGGGCAGTTCAGCAATTTTTCTAAAGATCGAGCAACCATATCTGAAGATTTTACCGATATAATTTGTTCATGACAAGCTGTCGATAGACGATTAAAATCAATTGAATACTGAGAAGAAGATGGAAAAGTAACAAAAATATGAATCTTTACAATACCATCAAATCAAGAAACAAGAAGTAATCAAATGCATAATCATATATATAGTAATACTCTTTGTTATTATTCTCACTGTATAAACAAACAAATGAATGCACTCATCAATAATAACTGTATAAACTATATATGAGTATATCAATCAATAAATAATGAACACCAAAATCTCTCTCAGATCTCTCAAGACCCTACAAAAAATAATAATCATAATAAATCTAATTCTTCAGAAAAGCAAGCATGGACAATACGAGAGAGGAGCAAACAACAGCCCCTGACATCCCCAACGAAAACCCAGCTCCAGTGTCTACTGTCGGTGATGGTGCCGGAGCAAACTCACCGAAATCTTGACCAGAAACAGACGCAGCCAACAAAGCCACCACTAACACAGCAACCATGTTCTTCACTGCCATTATTCGACAAGAAAAGATTTCAAGAACCAAATCAACAAAATCAAGAATTCACAAAGGGATTTTCAAAGATTCAGGTTTTCCGAAGATTTGAAGATGGTGAAGATGAGAAGGGAAGCGTGTGTTGGGGTGTATATAGAGGGGAGAGAATGCGAGTGGCGTGGGACATACAAAGAGCGTGGACAGCTGGAGAAGCACGTTGTGTTGTTGGAAGAAGGTTCGTGAAGAAGGAAGAGTTGGAGATTTTATGGAGTTTCGAGTCCAGCAAGAAAACGGCTGGTTGGTTTAACAAATGTGATGTGTGTGTAAGGGGAAGAAATGTTGGCTTCTTTTTTTTTGGTGACCGTTGCTGTTAACCTACTTTTTCTTTTTCTTTTGCCAATATTGCCGTTAACCCACTTGTGTGTAAACTATATTGGATCTCCATCCTCGACGTATTTCAATACCATTTCGCAAGCATCTTTTTCTAGCGGGTTCAATTTGGCTAAAAGAAGCACAATTATGTGGGTTGGTCTTTTCATTAAAAAAAAGAAAAATTTAATATTTACATTAAATTAAAATTTAGAATTTAAATTTTGTCATACATCAAATATATTTTGACAAATAAAAACACGTTTGAAATATCTTACAAAAATACTAAAATTTTAATTGATTGAGAAATTAACAGAAAATTTGAGATATTTTTCCGAAAAAATCGCGATACTTTCCAGAGAAATTGATTTTTTTGCAAAAAAAAATGAATTGCAAGGAAGAAAAAAATTTGATATTTCAGAATGTATCCGGTGATTTCTAAATGTATCCATATGTATCCAAATCACAATTTTTTTTATATAATATTCAATTTATTAAAATTTTTAATTGAATATTTTTCAAAGTAAATACCTCCAAATTACAATTTTTAATATAATTTTTACAATTTTTTTTGATATTCTCCAAAATGTATCCAAATCTTAATTTTCTATAGTATCCAAATTTTAATTTTTATATAATTTTTTAGTCTCTAAATATCTCTCAATGTCTCCGAATGTATCAATATGTGTTCACAAGTATCCAAAATATGAAATTCTGAATTTATAAAGGCAAATTAAGCTCATTTATTTATTTTTGGGTTAAATTCTTTGACGTCCCTGAGATATTCTGTAATCTTATCTCCTGTCATTAAGTTTTAAAAAAGCTCATTTGCACTCCCTGAGATCTTTGAAAAACTCATTTACAGTCCTTGAAAAAGCTCCTTTACAGTCCTTGAAAAGCTCATATGCGGTCTTTGCTAGGGACCGCAGAGGAGATTTTCAAAATTAAGGGACCGTAGAGAAGATTGCACTATACCTTAGTGATGACAAATGATTTAACCCTTTATTTTTTTACAAATTTATAAATGTATCTAAATGTCTCCCAATATCTCCGAATGAACCCATATGTGTCTACAAATATCCAAAAATACGAAATTATGAATTTATAAAACCAAATTAAGCTCACTTATTTATTTTTTACAAATTTATAAATGTATTTGTCTCTCAATGTCTCGGAATGAATCCATATGTCTATACAAGTATCCAAAAATACAAAATTATGAATTTATAAAACCAAATTAAGCTCACTTATTTATTTTTTACAAATTTATAAATGTATCCAAATATCTCCATAACTAATGACATCTGCACAAAATAAACCAAACTTTTTAACAATAATAAAATAATTTTTCTAAATCTTTTTTTTTTAAAAAGGGCAATTCTATAAATTTAAGAAAAATAAAAAAGAGGTAGCAGCTAGGGTTTGGAACGTTAGCCGCCACCCCTAATCTCGCACAACACTCTCGTCGTCGCCCCCAATCTTGCACCATCACTCCTGTCGTTGCCCTCGATCTTGTGATTTCAGATGGACTAGAAGCTTTGAGGCCGTGACAGGCGTCGAGAGAGGAGGAAAGAGAGCATCGACAATGATGAGGAGAGAACAGACCTAGGAGAGAGAGTGATTGAGCGGCGCGCGGAGAAAACAACGAGAGAGACGCTGGATGACGAAAGAAGAGGAAACGAGAGAGAGAGAGAAACAAAAAAGGCGAGGAACGGTGGAGGACGACAGGGTTTTAGGTTGTTAGGTTTGGGCTATTAGGTTTTAGGGATGAGATTGAGAGAGGAGAGGATGAGAGAGAAAAAAAGAGTGTGTGGAGGAGGAGAGATATAAAAATAAAAATTAATTTTTATTTAATCAAATGTGACATTTTTTAATTAAAGATTGAAAGCATGATATTTGGACAATTGAACTTAAAAAATATTGGCAATATAGCAATTAGGAAACCTTATCTTATTTTTGTCAAAATTTAAAAGTTAACTAGTATAAAACTCGGACGATACCCCAGAATACCATAATTTTTATTATTTTATTATAAATATTTCAGATTGAAAGATAATGTATGTTCTTGTCCTTTCCTTATTCCATAAGCCCCCCGAGATACTATTATTACTTATCACAAATAAACATAATATGACTGGCATAATTATCTGTTAAAAAAGACTAAATTATCGGCGAATAGTTGATGGTGAAAAACGGCTTGTCGGCGGGAGTTGTTATGGACTTGGTCCAGGTGAAACTGGACCAATCGTGGGCTCTCTCAAGCTTTATATTTAACGAAATAATTAGTCTATTCAGTGTTGGAATTTTCAAAATTTAAGTTGATTTAGATTCAACATAAAGTGTTTGGCTTTATCAAAATAAAATTGTTTTTTGATTTTACAAAGGATTCTGATCATGATAAATCCTTAATCTAATATTTTGAGTTGATCTCAAAGTTTGGAAATTATTTTTTATACATAATCACTTGGCATAATTTAGCAGAAGAAAAGTATTTTAAAAAACCATTAATTTCCTGTAAACACATCAAGCTCTAATATCTCTTGGATCTAATATCTTGGGACAAAGAGAGTATTTATTTAATAAATTAAATTTGTCAAATAAATAATCTAAGTTAATTTGATGTGATTTCCAAAAAGTCGCCCATTTTTTTAATTTTTTCAGCAAGTTGAAATAAATGAATTTATCTATTGCGTGTGTCTGAAGCTGCAAATTGCTACACATTGTTGAGTGAAAAAAGAAGAAGACAATATTAGTATTTAACTTAATTACAACTTTTGATTTTATGAGAATTTTTCAATTAAATCTGCATTTACTTTGTCACGTTATTGTTTATTACCATTTAGAAAAAGAAACAGAGAAGGAAAAGCACATTTTCGACGAATTTTCTTACGATGAAAGAAATCTTGAACAATCGTGGGAGTTGGTAACCAAGAAGAACAAGATGATTAGCTTGTTTTTGAATAAATGTGTCTGCAGTGACAAAACTAAAACAAAATTATTAGGGTCTGTGACAAAACCAGAACAAAGTGACATTTTTTAATATGATAATGTGTCATATTGATATTTTGTGAATAAATCAAATAAAATTTAAATGACGAATTAATTATTGTGTAAAAATTTAAATTTGGTAACCATAGAAAACTTAAAAGTTTAAAAATTATACGAAATAGTGATTAAAATTTTGTTGCAATTTATAAGGTTCACAACATCGTTATTGTTATCTAAATAACGTATGAAAATGATTATAAGAAAATAAATAAAAATATGAAATTATTTATTTATTGATTCATCTCAAATAATTTAATATTATTTCATATAAACTAAAGTTAATATAATTAAAATTTTATTAATCAGACGAACCATAAATCATGTATATACACTATGTTAACTACTCTTTCTTTTTATTTTTGTTGTATTAAGACTTTGGGTGAGTTAAGTGTGTTCAAAGGAACTTTCAAATCTGTGAACAATCAGATAATGGCAATTAATCAAATTATTAAAGTCAGGCATCTTAATTATAAGAATGCACAGGGGATGAACTTCTGAATTAGGTGAATATATCCCCATATGAATGAGCTGCCGTGTTCGTCTTTTCCGGCCATTACTATCAATAATTAGTTGTAACAACATAATTAATCCCAAGCACCACCAACTCCAACACAATCAATCACACTATCGAAAGTTTCTGCAATAACTTAAGCTATCAAGCAATTCATTTCTCTTTCCCTTTCTCCTTCGTATTATCATTACAACGAGAGAAGACAACTAATTATAACAATAAAACATAAAATATAAGAGTAGTACATTATAACAATAATTTATTATTGCAATTAATTAACTACTATTAAAAATTAAATTTTTGACTGTTTAATACTAAAAATAATTCTAATATCATTAAATTTTAAAAATTTATCAATAAATTATTGGTTCAATGGTATAAGAATACGTTTTTAAATAAATTTTACTCTCAAAGAATAAACATTTGAATTTCAAAAATCTAAGACAACCAGTAAGATCATTGTGTATAAAACATTTAGAAACCTATTGATTATGTTATACTAATTTTATAATGTACTTTACAATTAATTTCTATCCAACCACAAGACTCGTTCAAAAGAATGAATTAATCATCTAACTACCCTCTATTTTAGTGTTTTACCATTCAAAATTCATTGGTTCATACACCTGTATGAACTATAAAAATTTACTTCCAAAAAAAGATTATTATTTGCTTAAAATAGGTTAACAAGAACCCTATATATACCTAACCCTTCCACCAAATCTCAGGCTGCAAACTCCACACACATCAAAAGGCAGGTTCGGCAAAGATCTTCAGTGATCAAATCATCCCAAGTTCTTGCCGTTCTGTGCCGGAAAAACAAGAATCCGATCATCAGAAATGGAAATGAAGAAGGTCGCATGTGCTGTTCTGGTTGCTGCTGCCTCCATGAGTGCAGTGATGGCTCAGGAAGTTGCTGCTCCAGCACCATCACCCACCAGCGATGCCTCCACAAGCTTGCCTTTTGTTGGTTCCTTGGTTGGTGCCTCTCTTGTGTCACTCATTGCAGTCTATCTCCAATAAAGTGTTTGAAAAAAAAAAAAGGATAATTAAAGAATTTGTGAGAGGAGAGAATAAGAATTACTGTTGAAGATGATGATGATCAAAGATGTTCTAGCTTGGTTTGATTAGAATTTCTTCTATTTTTTGAATGAATTTCTCGTGTTGATCATTTGTTTCTGTGCAATAATAAAAGAGCCTTCTCCAATGGAGGTTATTAATATTAGTATGTACAGATTGTGGCTTATGATCAATTATTTCTGAATCAATGTTTTTATTCTTTATTAATTAATCTGCAGGATTTTCTAAGCCTAAAAATCTTCTAATCCTATTTTAAACATATTTAATTAAGGAAGATGCAATTTGTATAATTATTTCACCATATCAGCGAAATATGTTCGTCTTATTTTCTCTGGTTCAGATATTATATATCATTTTACTTAATCCAAAGTCGGGTAAATTTTTGCTTAGATCAAATAATTGGATATGTCCGTTGTATGCTATAAAGCCTAGAGTTTCAAATTTCGTTGTATTTTAAAAGACCGTCGTAAATTTGGTGAAGTCAAAGCAATTTGTTAATCTCTAATCAACAAATGTAACAAATTTATCCAATATTATTTCGTAATCTTGAAATATTTCCAAATCTTACAGTTAAAACTTTCTCAAATCTGTAATCGTTTATGTTGATTTTCTTTTTGATAAGTCATTTAATTGCTCCATCAAGATGAACTGTATTGATAAGCTCGATCATATGTTTGTAAAAAGATGAAGTGTGTAATCATGAAGATTTCAAACTGTTGGAGAACTAGAGAAGATTTTGTTACCTTACTTAGACATTTGATATGGGTAATATGTATATATGGTAGTCTATATTTGATTTAGCACGATTGTAGCTGTTTCCTTCTGTATGAAATCACTATAAGAGGATGTATCCTGTACAGATTCAATTTAATTCAATCAAGAGAATACGTTTTCTTCTCTTAAATATTTTCTTCTCAAACCTCAATGCGGTAAATTAACACTGAAACACGAAACAACAAATTACAATCGATGTGTTGATGTAAAGCCTGAAATTGATGTAGACGACTGAATCAACACCTGGAAGCAGAAAGTATGGGCCTATGAGGGCAGAGGATTTGTTTTTTTCCCATCTTTTTTCAGTGCCATGTAACCAAGAGAACAAGGAATCTTTGTCCACATTTGGCACTAAACAACGCGGCATTATCTACCACTTCATGAGCCACAGCTTGCAGCCTCATCGACCAATCTTACCACCAGATGTGAACCATGCATTGGGAGTTGTATTCCAACTTCCAACCCTTCCCTCCCACATTTTAAAATAGAAATTCTAGTTAGAGCCATTTGGCATGGGGGTAATCATGCCGAGCATTGGATCGAATTATGAAGTGTTTAGGTTTAATTTGATGAGTAAATTTTCAACTTCAAGTTCAAATTCAAGCTATATTTCGAATTTACACTTAACTTTTTAAATCTTATGTTTGTTGTAAATTTATTTAGAATTTAATTCGAGTTTGATATGAGTTTGAGTTCTTTTAAGTTTAGTTTAATGGTTGATAATTTTTAGCTGTGAATGAGAATGAAATTCCAATCCTTATTGGTTGTATTTGTGTTTAGTTCCCTAAAAATTGATCATACACTTACAATTATAAAATAAACATAAAACCTGAACAACTCGTACACATACAACTATCAAAATATTGCCTAGAGTAAATAGCATCAGATACAAATATATTAAAAATTTTGACATCCAGTGTCCTTGTAGGATTTCCCCTTTTATAAATAACTCGACTCTCTCCCTCCATTACCATAACCCGGTAAGCAAGACTAGCTTGTAGTTCAAAGCAAGAAATGGGGGCTATGAGGCTGTCACTTGTTGCTGCTCTTTGTTTTCTTGCAGTGATATGCTCAAAAATGGGAGCAACATTTGGCAATGAGGATGAGTTGGGTACTGCTCCAAGTCCAGCTCCTACAAATACAATGGCTACTGGTTGTGCTTTTGCTTCTTCTGCTACACTTGTTGCTGCGATGTTCTCTTTCTTGATCTATGTTTTTGGGTTCTCTTTTAATTAGGCCTCTGCTGCTGTTAATGCATGTTGTGTAGTGATTTTATCTGCTTTTGTTTATGTTTTAGCAGATAATGATTACTAGTAATACTAGTATTGTGTAAATTTCACTAGTTGATCTGTTCAACTTTAAGTTATATATGTGAGTCATATCGTGCAGGTTTCGAATTTATTTGACAGAGGAAGTATATGGCAAGTTCAAAAATGACTAACGAAACTAATGGCGATTCTAGCTTATTGGTGCTAAAGTGAATTACATAGGGCCGGCTCAAAAGTATTTTCGGCCTTACACAAGATTAATTTAGAGGCCCTTTTAAAAAATATATAAATAAAATGTAAATTTATTTAAAATTTATTTTTCTTTTTTAAATGAAAAATTCCTAATAAATTGATAATATAGTTAAATTATTTAATTTTTCTTATCTCATTATTGAACATAAATAAGATTTATTAATTTTAGTTTTGAAAATTGTTTTTAACTGAAACTAACATAACAAGAATTTTTAAAAAAGAAAATACCCATATCCTTCGTATAAATCAAGAAGTTAAAATAATAATTCAAATTTACCAATAATATATTTTTAAATTAAATCAAATGAAAATTTTAATCAAAAAATTGAAATCTGAAAACTAGATTACCTTACTTCCTTTATATTTGTATTTGTATGAAATTAAATTCAAACTTGTATGTGATTATAAATAAAATAAAAAAAGAGAACAAATTTAGTTTGTGTGCCCCTTATTAAGCTCAATTTTTCTTTATTGTCAATGAATGAATGAAACAACCTTCTCCAAAACCATCAAAAGAATGAAAAAAAAATGCTTTTTTTTAGTTTCTGTCAACAATTTCAATACAAATAGTGGACAACTACAGAGACCCTCTAGCTCAAGGGGCCTAGGCCTTTTGCCTAGGTTACCTACCCCTCGAGCCGGCACTGGAATTACAGATTTAAGAGGTTGTGGGATAGGTTCTTGTGTAATAAAGAAAATAAAAAATTAAGATAATAAACTTTTGCATGTTAATGTGATATAGGTCGAGATATATAGAGTCTAATAAAACTTGTAAGATCTTATGTGATGAAAGTCCAAAAACTTAATAAATCCAACTTTTATAAATTCAATATTCTGAAGAGATAAAGAGTATAAGTTCAACATTTTATCAAGACTCATCTAGACTCATTTAAATATTGCCAAATCAGGAAAAAGATGAGGATATCATCTTTTGATAATTCAAAACAACGTGAAAATCTCTCCTGAAAGTTATAACAAATTATCTCATGTCACCTATAAATAGAAGCTTTCACAATCACAAAGGTATGCCTTTTTCACTACTTAAGACATTTGAAAATTCTGTCAAAATTATCAATTGACTTGAGCGTCAGAGTGATATCGGAGGTACAACCATCAACCACTGATCTTGTTTGTTTTACAGAATACATGTGAAGATCTTAAATACCTTTCAGCTTCATTGTTGTTCTAGACAACAACACGTGTATCCAGTAAAAGTGTTCAAAAAATATTTCCTTTTTTTAGAAAAATAGAAAACAAAAAATAGAATAGAAGATTAGTTCTTTTCTAAATTCATGAAGATTATGGAAGATAATATTTGTAATATTTGTAGTTTTTACTTTTAAAAAAAAAATCGGCTGCATGTAATTTTATATAAAGTAAAATTATTTATTTCAAGAGAAAATTTGTTTCTTATAGGCCGGTTCTAAGTCCAAATTTCATGGACAACAACAACTATAACAAAAAAAAATCAATAAAAAATCTTATTTTCTATTTTTTATTTAACGACAATAACTCATTTTTATGGTGTTTTATTTTATATAGAAAATGTAAAAAAAAAAATAAAACACTAACATTTTCTTTGTTTTCATATTAAAATTTAATTCGTGAGATAAAAGAGATTATACTTGAACCAATTAGCAATTAATTTCAAGTATTTTATAGGATTATAATTGTTAAATTAATCCTATATATATATATATATATATATATATATATATATATATATTCCAATCTATAAACTAATGGGATATCAGTCAAATATTTGCAAATAAAATAATTTAAATTAAACTTCAATTTTGAGTCAGCAAAGATCACCTCGATTTGTTCGAGTAGACGATTGTCGTATGTCTTAACGACTAGTCAGATGGAAGGTATACTATCATCATCCCTATTAGGGGTGTTCACGGTTCGAAGATTTGAAAATCTCCAGTTCCGTTCCAAAGAATTGTAATCTTTGTTTCTTTTTGTTCCAAAATTCAGGACGGTTAGGGTTGGAAATTTAGAGGTTTTCGAGACGAAGAAAAAATACTGAGACAATTCGGATATCAGAGATTTTTTTTCACTAAAATTCAATTTAAAAATAAAAATATTCCGTTAATCATGTCAATAACATTACTTGGTTTATTTAAATTTATTAATTTGTTAAATTATAGGTAATAAATAAGTTGCAAGTAATTTAATCGAACTAATTTAGTAGATTAGCATATGAGATATGTTGTATGATGCTATTATCGAATTTATATAAGTTAAATATAAAATATGCAGTTTCTAATCATAAAAAAATAGAATAAAAACATTTAGGTCATCTAATAAAATATATATATAGTTTTAGTTCTTCAATTCGAGATGGTTCGGTTCGAAAAAATAAAAAATCAATGGCTTTTTTATTTTTCAGTTCTTTTCGGTCTGGTATTCGAATTGATTAGAAAATTTCGGAGATCTGTGAATAGCCCCCTAATCCCTACTAGGGGTGGGTATTTTGGGCCAGCCCAACAGGATAAATTCACGGGCTGGGCTACTAGTATTTGGCCAGCAGGCTTGGCCGGCCTGGATTTTTTTTAAATAAAATATGACCGAACCAGCCCGACCCAAATATATATAATATATATAATTTTTTATATTATATATATAGTATATTAATATTAATTTGATGTATTATGTGTTATAAATTAATAAAAATAATATTAATTATAAATTTAAGAGTTATTTAGTATTTATTAAAGTATAATTTATAAGCTAAAGTATATGTTAAAATATATTTTGATACAAAAATATAGAATATTCGTATTTAAAAAAAAATTGGCCAGCACTTTTGAATATGTAGGCTTGGGCTGGAATGTCAGCCCGGTCACCGAGACTGAAAAATACCCTCCAACCCTGTCCTGGCCCGACCCGATGCCATCTCCTAAACCCTACCGCAAACAACGGGCTGCCATTTCGGAAAAACGCAAAAACAGAAAAGAAATCAATGGGTAGCCAAACGACCAATCGTTTCGCATTGCCCATCTTCTCCGACCTCTGTTTATAAAGCCAATAACGATCATACACTTCAAACCCTTCGGTTCTACGCAGAAAGCCAGAAACCCACTTTTTTATTGTTGAACTTACTAAAATGAACTCCATGATTTCACGTAGACTATCGACCAAGCCTCTGAGATCCTCCAAATCATCTTGTTTCATCTCTCAATCTAAATACTTGGATCCTTTAATTGATTGCGCTCTCTCACAACCACCAAAACCCTTAAACCCTCGCTTCGTTTTCTCCAATCAAATTTCAACATCCCCAAAATCTGCAAGTGACATCACCGATTTTGATGTAAGCCTCAAAAACCACTCCTTTATATGGTCATCCCTGATAAAGCCTAGATCTTTCTCAACATCTGTGATTGAACAACTTAAAGATCCGAACTTTAAGCACAAAGACGTTCATTTCTCAAAATCCTTGAAGAGTTCCTGTGATTACCAAAAACCCAGATTTTTTTCAAGCTCAGATTCATCATCCGACTCAGAGTCAGAGAAATCCAAAAAGACTAGTGAATATCCAAGCAAGAACCCTAATTTTAAGCATCAAGAAATCGAGGGACCTACTGTTGAAAGAGACCTATCGGCATTGGCCAATGAGACCAGAGAGGTTCTGGAGAGGATGATGAAGAGTATCTATGGTTTAAGCAGGGTGGTGGCTGTACTAGGTCTGGTTCAACTTGGTCTTGGAGCTTGGATTTCATATGTCACAAAAGCATCACCAATGACTGAAGTGTCAATTCAGAGCTTTGCGGCTTTTGGGTTCCCTTTTGCATTGGCGTTTATGTTGAGGCAGTCACTGAAGCCAATGTACTTCTTTAAGAAGATGGAGGAGCAAGGTAGACTGCAAATTCTCACTCTCACTCTTCAAGTCGCCAAGAATTTGAATGTTTTGTTTGTTAGGTTTCGGGGTGCTTCTGTCTTGTGCATTGTAGGCATGTCTGCTGGATTATTGTTCACAATTTTGTCAAGATAATTTATCCTCCTTTTTGTTACATCATTTATCAATATTCAATAACAGTGTGCTCTCTTTTTCTCTCAGAAATACATTTGTCTTGAAATTAGATTTGAATAAAAACTGTTCCGTTTATCTATATTTTTTAGCTCAAAAGCGGTGTCACGTACTTGTACGTTTTACTATTTAACCCTCTGTTTTTTTATCAATGACCTTCTATATCTTAATGCATGCTGGTTATATGCTGAATAGTGCATGAATTGAGGCAGCCAGTGGGTGTTAGATATGCATAGTGATAACAAAAGGTTTGAATTTGCATTTTCTTTACCGAAAATTCTCTGGTTTAGTATAATGCAACTTTCTGAGGCTTCCTGCCAGTGATAGGAAATAGTTTCAGTTCCATGTTGAGATCAACATGAGACATACATCAACCATAGTAAAAACACAGCATGTTATGTAGGAATTTGGCTCTCTAGATGGACCAGAGAATGTCTAATAAGCGCACAGCTCGTGCCAATCCGATATAGGACAAGTATTTTCCCTAGAGAATTACGTGGTTCAACTAAAATTATATCATAATTAATGGCCTTAAGACTTATTTTTTTTAATTTTTTTATCTAATTGTGCTTCTTTATTTGGTTATTACAAGAATAATCGAACCTGAGTTGGGCATAAGATTTTTGTATATGAAATCATTAAGATTTAAGCCTCAAATATACCCTTCAAAACTTCAGTGGTGATTAATTTTTGTTTATAATTTTTGTCAAGTAAAAAATTAAAAAGAAGCAATCATGCACTTAATTCGCAACAATTCAAACAACCCAACCTTATAAATACAAATAAATTGATAACCACGAAATATTTACGCATTCCATATATCTGCAAAGAAGGCGAAAGGGAGAGGGGCAATAACATTATTGAAGAAAATAGACTGCCAGACAACTAAAACCAGTTCCTCTTTTCTTTCTTTTTTTTCTATTTTCTTTTTTTTTTTCAAAACAAATATTTGAAAAGGGAAAAAAGTACCTCAATAGAAAGAAGAAATCAATCATCCACCACCGATTCTATACACAAAATTCCACCTAATGGGAAATAGTAATTCCATGGCGGGATGTGTTGGGATCATCTGACTATATATAGAGAGGATAGAACCACCTCTTTACCATTCAAAACTCAGCATATTTCCCGACCCAAAACACTTAGAACACCAAAATATTTGCTACATGACCACTACGTCGTCCATTTCTTTGAATATTCACTACCTGGCAAATGACCTCCCATTTTTGGCAACTGACTCCTGAGAAACCACAGAATCTGTGCTAAATTCAAGTCCACAGCTATGAAGGAAACATAACGCGGTGATGATTTTGTACATATCAATGCAATCTGGTCCCGATTATAAGCTTGATATTTTGGAGAATGAAAAATATAAATCGCTGAATTAAGTTGTACCCGAATTCCTATCTGGTTTAGGATCTGTTCGGACATAAGTCAGACTGCGTGGAGTAGGAGTGAAAAAATTGATCCCAGAAACAGGCTGAGGAGCACTCTCAGCTGTACTGCCTTGGGCATCTCGCTTCCACTGAAAACTCCTGGCACCAGGTTTCATTGGAAGGTGAGGCCTAAAACCACCGGGAAGGCCTCTTGGGAAAGGAGCTCTGGAAAATCTGGCAGTAGAATAAGGAGAACCA
>CAODLS011695534.1:0-20852 GCA_948243855.1 Flueggea neowawraea | reverse complement strand
ATAGATGCAAGGCCATTTTCTGCTCAAGTTTTAGCTTGTTTGCCACCTTTACCATGGTCAGTCTCCAGCCAAGATCTTGCTAATCCAAATAGGATGGATTTGAGGGATTTGCGTGTCTTTAGTGTTGACCCTCCAGGTTTGATGCCAAAATGTTCTTTACAATGTTTACATTTTATCTTTCAGGCTGTTTATCATAAGTCATTCAGTTAGTCTTGGTTGATAATTGTACATAACATATGTTCTCACGGTATATGCAGGATGCAAGGATATTGATGATGCTCTGCATTGTACATCGCTTCCAAATGGAAATTTTGCTGTTGGAGTCCGTATCCTGTTTATGTTATGGTTTCAACTGTAGCTCAAAGTGTCTGTATAGTTGAAATTTACGCGATTTGAAGATTTTGAGTCCACGTATGTTTTATCTTGTGCTCCATGTCTGACCAACTTCTGTCAGTTTTCATTTCCCTAGTAATCCTGTTTCTTCAGTTCTCTAAATGTTGTTTTGTGTTATTTAGTTGTTAGAAGTCCAATCAAGAATCTTCGGTGCTTTTCTTTATTGGTAATAAATTAGACATTGCTGATGTGACAAATTTTGTTCATCCTGGCACTCCACTTGATGATGAGGCTGCACAAAGGGGTACATCCGTGTACCTTGTTGAACGCCGTATTGACATGCTTCCGAAACCCTTAACAGAAGGTACTAGTTTTTGTAATCTAGGAATGTGTTGTGTAATAATGGTGCCTTTTGCGGAAGGAACTAATGTTAGTTATTAATATGCTTTACTTTGTAGACATATGCTCCCTTCGAGCTGATGTGGAAAGGCTAGCTTTTTCTGTGATTTGGGTATGCATTTCAGTCCTTAACCAGCACAAGGCTTCTTCAATTTATTATCATTGTAATTTTTTCAGTCAAATAAGCTCTAAATATTTGAACTAAGAAAGTCAACTTCATGTTTGTTGACTTTCTTTAGAAAGGAAATTTCCCTTTGAATAATCGCTGGGTGTTGAAGAGATTTTTGGAGCCATATGTACAGTGATATCATTGCATATGCGTATATACATATGCAATGTAGCTATATCAAATTCTGTGCAAAAGCTTATTTTGAACCAATACTTAAAAACTTGGACTGTTGTCTCTATGGCTATTTGTTATTACAGGAAATGACACCAGAGGCTGAGATTATTTCAACAAAATATGCAAAGAGTATCCTCAAATCATGTGCAGCATTGTCATACGTTGAAGCCCAGGCTAGAATGGATGACAGGTACTGTTTCCTACAAATATCAACTAACTGATGAAGAACACCCGTCGTTTACTTTCAGTCTTGGAGGTGGAACTTTCAATTTTCTTCTTTAATTGTTACAACTGACTGCTTCTCTTGTAAGAGGTGGCTAGTTGCTACTATCTTATGTGACATTGACATGACATTCTGTATTGTGTTCCTTTGTGCATTTTGAGCAAGCATTATATAGCCTGTGAAATGATAACCTGGCCATTATTACATGTTCTAGAATGCTGTCTGGGTCACAATCGTGAGATTTGCCTTGATGGGACTTAGATAAACATTTTAGGATGTTAGATGATCAGATCTTGAAAAATAAATGATCTTGCTTGAACAAAAACAAGATATTTTTTCTTGAGAGCATTGAATTGAACTTTTTGGGCTCCTCTCGTCTAGCTAAGCAGAAGCTAAGACTTGAATGTTTATAATTTTAAGTTGAGATGTTAAACCATCAGTTGCTGGTCCAGCGTTCGCAGAAGTTTTACAATGCAGGTTTTGTTGCTATAATTAGCAGAGCACGTCTTGGAACTTTTTATTTATGAAGTCATATAAGATTCTTTGTTAATAATTGTGTTCTAAATTGAGGTTATCTTAGTATTTTTTAGGTTAAAAAATGATATAAGAAATTCAGGCAATCAGCTCCCCACTAGTGTTGTCCAGCCCCTGACATGGTAAATAGACTGTTTCGGGCATTGGATATAACATATGAGCTTTTCCACATCTAGCGAAGAAAAGTAATGTGAAGATTTCTGTGTGCAAACTTTGATGGCAGCGCAATTATCTGATGTTTCTTTTTGCATTTTGGTGCTCGTCCATCTAGTATCAAGCTTTTGAAGCTCTCTGGTTCTCCTTTAAAAGTGCCTCCTTCTATTTAAGCAGATTGATAATTATTAATGTTGATATGCAGCCAATTGATGGATCCCTTAACTATTGATTTGAGGAATATGAATACTTTAGCAAAGGTACATATTGCGGAAGTTTTCTTGAATAACTGTAGACTCTAATAACGAGATAATTTGCGTGAGCAGTCAGCATTAACAGAATATTTTGGTTTTATGTATGATTCTGCAGATAGTGAGGCAGAGACGAATTGATAGAGGAGCACTAACTCTTGCTTCAGCTGAGGTCAAATTTCAGATAGATACAGAGACTCATGACCCTCTTGATATTGGTATGTGTCTTAATTTCTTTCTTTAACCAATCAAAATCCATATTTTGGTGAAGCTTCTTCATTGTGGAACAGGTATTTGTCTAAAAACGAGTTGTTTCTGCAGGTATGTATCAGATTCGAGAGGCAAACCAAATGGTTGAGGAGTTTATGCTTGCTGCTAATGTTTCAGTAGCAGAACAAGTCCTCAGACATTTTCCAGAGTTTTCATTGTTAAGGTAAAGTGCCCAATTTTTTTTACTTCATTTTATCCTATTCTCTTAACAAATGCAAAAGCAAAGAACTGTTTCCCGCATGTCATTCATCAAACTTTTTGAAAACTTCATTTTTATTTAAATTTGACAAGAAACGTCATAAAAAAAACACTAAGGTTGTGCTATGAGCATAGAGTGTGGGACTTAATCCATTTGGACAACAAACTTTTGAGTACTACTGCTGCATTTCATTTATCTTTGAGAAGCTCCATGGTACTTTTTTAGATTTTTTCTTTGGATGGTTGGGCGGTGATTATGCATCTATCATCCATCTTGAAATGTACTCTAGATGAGGCCATTTTATTTTAATATATTTTTTTTCAATATACCTGTTTTTATGCCTCATCTTGAGATGTACTCTAGATGAGGCCATTTTATTAATGTCATGCTCAAGCATAAGAAGCTTGAATTTGTGAAAAAGGTTTTAACTCATCCTTGATTGCTAACTGTTCTGTCCCCTGTTAGGCGTCATCCTACTCCAACAAAGGAGATGCTTGAGCCTTTGCTGCGAACTGCTGCTGCTGTTGGTCTGAACTTAAATATCTCATCATCAGAGGCACTAGCTGATTCGCTTGACCGTGCTGTGGTGAGGCCTTTTTTCCTTTCAGTCTTGCTTGAATTCATCACGTGTATTTTTTACTTTTTTTATGTTACTCCTTTCTCTTGTTTGATCTGATTTCTTACAAAACTAACATCTTCCAGGGTGATGATCCATACTTTAATAAGCTGATCTGTATAATGGCAACGAGATGCATGACACAGGTATAATCATGCTGTTCAATATGGAAGTTATTTCTTGTCATGTGCCTTGTCAATATGGAAGTTATTTTTTACTTGAATTGTTGCTAGGCAGTATATTTCTGTAGTGGGGATCTCAGTCCTCCAGAATTTCATCACTATGGACTTGCTGCAACTCTGTATACTCATTTCACATCGCCGATAAGAAGATATGCAGGTTGAGTTTTATACTTGTTTACTTAGTTGTGAACTAGTGTCAAAAAATATGAACTGATATTGGATATTTCTTTTGTATTAGATGTCGTTGTACATAGGCTGCTTGCTGCTTCTCTAGGGATATACAAACTTCCAGCAGTATTCAGAGATCGGCCCCAGCTCACTAGTGTTGCCAACAGTAAGCAGCGCTCTTCATTTCTGTGGACATGCCTGTAGCATTCTTCATTGGCATTACTGTTATTGACTAGTTTACTAGAAATGACCTTGGCTTTCAGAATATTTTTACGAGGCTGCAGCTATCACAGATTCATAGTCATTCATTTCACATATTTTTTTTTCGAATGAAATTCCTTTCACATGTATAAACAAAATCTGAGACTGTTTTGTGTGCTAATCTGCCTCAGATCTAAACTACCGGCATAGGAATGCTCAGATGGCAAGCAGAGGCTCATTGGAACTCCATACTCTAATATACTTCAGGAAAAGGCACGTGATGGCCCATTCAGTCCTTACTCTCTTTTGCCGACCTGTTGCCCTGAATTTTTTTTTTTCTGCAGGCCAACGGACACAGAGGCCAGGATAATAAAGATAAGATCCAATGGTTTCATTGTATTTGTGCCCAAGTATGCCTTCTTCTCTTCTCACTTAAATTAATATTCCTTGGCTTTTTTATCTTCTACCTTCTCTTAGTAGTTCATAAGTACCTAACTCAAATAATTCTGTTTTTTCTGTGATCCTTTAATGCTCTCTCTCTTAACTAAAAACATGTATGGAAGCTTTAAGGGATAAAGATGAAAACTTGTGTCTAAAATGATTTATATTGGTACTTGTGTCTCCCAATTCTAAATGGAATGGCTCTTAACTGGGAAGCACAATGGATAGCAGATTCAGCAGGTATTTTGTATGCACTATCCATTACGTGACAGAGCAGCAGAGGTGGATGTAGTCCCAAACCGTCAGAGTCATGATGAAAGTTAAACAAACAGAGCATTCATCTGGTGGCTTAATTGTTGAAGGCCGTTGTGTCGGTAGCCTATTTATTGCATACTTCGTAATGCAAATAGCTACTGGATTAAACTTGTAGCAGCCAGAAAGGACTTGACTATTCCAAACATCCTTGAGATTTACCTTGCTTTTCCTTGAGTTGGCCATTTGAAACCTTCTTTTAAAGCAGTTTTTGCTTGGTGGTTACGAAATTGTGTTTGGACTTGTGCAGGTATGGTATAGAAGGGCCAGCTTACTTGTCGCCTAGGGGGGATGTAGATGAGTAACAACAGAAGATCAAGAAGATGGATGGCGGTGTTTCTTATGGCATTCTGCAGTCCGTAAAAGTTCACTTGGAGGTCGTGGAGCCTCAGCCTAACAGGCCAAAACTTGAGATTACGCTTCTGTAAATTATGCATGCAATGTATCCTAGTCTCAATATTTAAAGGAACTGACAAAGAATTAGAAAGTTTTGTTACCATTACAATGGAAGAAGTCTACGCGGAGGTGAGGCCAAAGATGGATGGAAGGGGTGCAAAGTTTTGTAGCCAGACCACCGTGAGTGAGTTGATTTTGTGTCGTGTTGTTATCCGGGCCTCTAACGATAAGTCGCTGATTTGATGTCGCCATATATTACGTGTCGTTTGTTTCATTGTGATGGAATTTATTGATGCAAGTTATGAATTAATCTCACTGTTGCTGCCTCCTTGTACCAGCAACCAAGCCCTCTTAAACAGTTCAACAGATGAGATCCTCTTGTCCGCCGCCCCTTATATGAACTTGGATTTTTGTTTTTATGTAAATATTATATTCTTTTCTTAATTAGATGAAACAGCTTACATAGTATAAAAAGTTCCACAACGTTGATTTGCCAACCAAAAACCTTTACTCATGAATACGTGCATTCCACAGATTAAAAAAACATATATACGAGTACGTGTCTTCGTTCAACCCGAAAACTTGAAATGAAATATGGTTGGTAAATGGATATATTATAACACCTACGTACATATATACTTTTATCTTCTTTTGCTTGCCACCTACTACATTTCTGAGCACGGAACTCACCTAGCCAGCCTTCACTAACAAGTATTTATACTTGATAAATATTCTGAGGAAAGGAAAGAAGACGACCAAATAATGAGCAGCTTTGTTTGGCCAGCGATTCAGCTACGATCAGTTTCCTATATACGGCAGCATCGGTAGGCCACTGCCTTTGGTTGTCGTTAAAAAAAAAAAAAGAAATGGTTGCGACGTCTTGAGATTGACGTTTTTCAAGACAGTATCCACAAGAAGCATGTTGACCATACGGTGAGTGCTACTGCTGAAACTAGGTATGTCCACAGGAAGAGGATAGAGCACTCTTCTTGACCCACATCATACAGTTGGGTCATCGTACCTGCATTATCATTCATTTCATACAGTTAATCAATCGATCACAAATATGATCTCCAATAGATGGAAAATCACCATTACTGCACAAATTAGACGGTCCCTCTTGTATGGCAACCAGACAACTGACATTTATGAGATAAGGTGGATAAAGTCCTTACCGATATTCATGGCAGGCGGCAGGGTATATTGAACCATCAGCACATATCTGAAGAGAGGGCCTGATGGGAGAAAGCCTAGATCGCCTGCCATTTTAACAATCCACATACCAATTGCAGGAGTTATCATGTATCGAATGCAAACCACCCCGATAACGATCCATGGTTCGATTCTTGAAGAGCGCAAGCCTTTTGAATCATTTAAAAGGAAAAATGGAATAATTTGTTAGATTGCATTTCTATTGACGAACTGCAATTGAAAAAAAAAAGGATAGATATTTATTGTTCCTTTTACCCTGGGTGAGGTTGCCTCCCAGTATGAGTGTTATAGAAGGAATTGTTCCATCCCTGCAGTGTAGAGTATTTTCACTTCTGTGTTCCTACTACAATTCAATTTAGATGGAACAAGTACACGCAAAGAGGTAATGAAATTTACCCAAGTAATTTGACAGAGTCTTGAATCACCCGCAAAGGGGCATTGTCACCAATTATCAGGTTTCTCAGGAAAGAAACTGCTCCAAAGATGAATCCCAAAATCTGATGCAGGGCTTTTAAAATTTACTTGTGATATAGATGAAACACACAGACGATCAATCACTAGATGCATATGAAATACCAAAAGAACTCACTGCAGCTACAGTTGGGGGTGCCAAAAGCTCCTCCACAATCTGATGAAGAAGTCCTGCTATGTTAGTCCAGAATGGCACCTTCCCTTTTCCGTGTTCTTTGCCTGGCTCCTGGTAGTCAGAAACAATTCAAATTCAATGGCCAAGTTATCAATGACTTGGTGCATGGAAGAAATTGAAGGAAAAAAGAAAAGCATATTTTTGCAGAGCGCCTTACAGTTTGGCTTTCCGTGTCTTGCATAGACTTTGTTGAAGCCACAACAATAGCAACAGTTGTTGCTTCATCTTGTGCTTTGAGAAGACTGGTTTCTTGAGTAGCATCTAATTCCTTGTTGGGTGCCTTTGAGACCTTCTCAGCAGCTTCAAGTTCGCGCAATTTAGTTGCGGAAGATCGTATTAGATGAAAAGTAAAAGTCCAAATGAAGAAACCGCCAAGCTGCACGCCGATTTTTGAGTCAGTTTTAAATAATGTTGTTGCCCTTACAGGCTCTCTTTTGGACGATATTAAGCAATGAGTACATGTAACGCTGCATTACCGCCATAGAAAAAGAGGCGTATGATAATCCAACGGATCTGCAAGTGCCACTATCACCAAAAGGACTGCCATCCTCATCACAGATTGCAGGCACGATTATCAACAGAAGATTCCCCAAATTGCCTAATTTAACAAGAATTTTACGGACACAGAATCAAGCGCTAATTTGTGGGGAGAGAAAAACACGAAGAACTGTGGCAAAAAGTACGCCTAGGGTGATCAGAAGAAGTACAGAAGCGCGCTTTTAATAAGGAAAAGTTAGAAGCATAGTTACCGGCAGAACATGTAGCGACAATGAGGCCTTCAAGATGAGGCTTGGGTTTGAGCAGTTTAACAAGAATCCATCCAAGAATCCCTCCAATCAAGAAGGTAAGCCCAATATTTAGGGGCATAAACCACCTGAACAATTTTGCAATATTTGTGATGAACTTGGTTCTACACCACAATTCACAAGCACATGGCTTCTATCAACACATTTAGAAACAAACAATTCAAAATTTGCCATTTCACTTTGGAACTACATTATGCGGTTGATTAAGATGGCGCAGTGGAAGCATCCATTTTTTTGGTACACAAATACATGCACGGATTTTGTGTAAGAAACAAAAGATGATGCAGTGGTCTTAACGAAAGGCAAATTAGTTAAGAGATGCATTGAGATAAAAAATAGTGTAGTGAATCACCAGGAGATGATATCTTGAAGCGTGACGGTCTTTGCCAAACTAGCGAAAATCAGAGACGGTGTGAACACCACGAACACTATCTGCATGCATTGATTCGATAATTTCAATGAACGAATGAGACTTTTGGTTAGGAAAAAAGAAAAGAAAAAAGAGGCAACCTTGTTGAGGGATCTTCGAGCGTCGAGAGGAAGAAGATCCAAGTATTGAGTGGCCATGAAAGCTCCCAGACAACTGATGATGAGAACTTGGAGAACAGGCATGGACGCCACCTCAAACAGCGTCCAGAAACCCATCTTTAAAATTTTCTCTCTGTCTGCACTCCTTGTCAATGTAATTTGAAACTAATTAATGTAATGTGCAAAGGAAAAACACAGGATGGAAGTAGGAAGAGACAGAGGAAGAGCAGAGAAAAGAAGGAAGATCATGGGAAGGAGCATCCAAGTGAGAAAGAGGACGCCCATTAAATTCAGAAAGGACAAAAGCAAATTAAATTTGAAAGCTAAAGCACTCCTGTTATCCTTAGGGTGTAAAAATGCAACACGAAGAGGGGAAAGGAGAGGAAAGAACCATGAAGGTACCTATGCGCCACAGTGTTCCGCCATGTCCGTCGTCCTTACCCTTTATTTTTACCTTTTGTTTGTGGCCCCATCCATCCATCCATCCTATATGTCCTATGTTCCACAGCATTCATTATTATCCTCCATCAACCATCCTCCTCCTATGTCTAATTTCCCCTTATTTGAAACTAATGGTGTCATTGGTGATGTCAATTCTTTTTTGTTTTTATCAAACTAGTTTGGTTTGGAAAATTAGAGTACAATGACCGAATAATAAGACAGAGCACGGTAAAATGAAAGACAGCGACAAAACAAGAACAATAACGTAGACAGAGAAATAAAACAGCTCAACTTAAAGATTAATATTTAGATCAAGACATGTCAAGTAGATTAAGAGATGGTTGGATTCTAAATTAATACTCCATTTGAGATGAAGAGATGTAAAGTAGTGTTAGTTAAGTGTATTGGTTGAAATGTTGCTTAAAGATGTATAGTCGGAATTAAAAAGTAACAGTTTGCATGATGAAGAGCGCGACAAATTCAATAAATACACAGACAACAAAGACAAGAAGTTTGATTTTATGAGGAACAAGGCAGAGAATGAAGTTGACGGAGGACGATTTTAATAGGAGATGGTGGATGTGAATATATATGTACATTTTGTCAAATAATCAAAATAAGCAGTAGCAGGTATAGTTGAAGAAGATAAGATGCAGTCATATGGCAGCAGGCAGCAGAGAAAGTTAATTAATCAATTACAAGCTCGCACACACACATATATATATATAATGCGTACAAACGAACCTGCTGTGACGCAGAAGAGGAAGATGGGAGCCTTTGAATTCTATGCCTCCCTCCACACAACACAACTTGGCTTCTTAATTCTATTTATACACACCCAAATTTATGTCTCTTTCTCCATCATCAATTGATTACTTTATTAATAAGAAACAAAGAAGGAAATAACCAACACATTGGGTTGGCCCCCACCACAATGACAACCACCCATTCACAACTCAATTAATTACTGCGCCTCATCATCTCATGGGTTTTTATTTCCTCCTCCACCTCTACACATTTTTTTTATTTTGCGTGATATCATCCATCCCATATAATTATCAACAAACAAATTCATCATTTACTTCTCATGAACAAATTAATTAAGCTATATATCCATTGTTATCTGGTGAATACCAATCATTTATACTGGCCGCAATTCTGAGTTTTCGTTCTGGATGGTTTATCAACTATATACCATATATATCTCTATGCTATCATAAATACTTATCCAGTAATCATTTCCCTTAACCTCCCAAAAACAGTGTTTTGATTGAAGGAAAATTCCAAGAGTTGTTTCTTCACTTATTGTTTAATTGGAAGATGGGGAGTATATTCTGACAGTGAAAAAACAGATGCGATCGAATACAGTATGATATGAATTGGAAAAGGAGATGAGAGCCACTAGGCATGGTCGATTGGCCTGATCATTTAATGTCTGCCCATTGATTAATTTAGGCCAAACTGGATTTCGTCTCTCACATGCAACTGCTGTGTTGATTCTGCCCACTCCACATCACGTCCAGCCGTCTGCTTTGATATGGATTCTTTTCCGGTCCACGTTAAGTTCGGTGCATGCACATACATGCCATCTAGTAGTCTTCTTAAATACATGGAGTATATGTTAGTATTATTATAATTATTAGGCCAACCCACATGTTGATCCTTTGCTACCAAAACCCTAATCATGTCGGCGCTGTGGCCACTCGAATTTATAGATCTTAGTGATTTGCTCTTTCATTTTATATGCTACATACTGCAGTAACAACTCAACTTATATTATATATAAATAAATAAAATATGATATCCATATGCATGCACCGTTTCCGCACGTAACCAAAAACTGGCAAAATGATAGAAGTGCATGCGCTTCATAATATTCATTCAGTCTTCATTCATTTCTGACTTCCTTCTTTTATTTTTTTGAGCTCAAGGCGTGTAGGATACGATTACTTTAACCAATCCGATTCCAATTTGGCAATTTGTGTGCAAATGAATAACGTTGCTTTGAGTTTGAGCCCTATTTTGGCTCTATGTACATAAATAAAAGAAAATCATTACTGTAACCTGACTAACAAGAGTTGGCCGCCCAGGATGACGCAGACTAGTATTCAGTCACGTAGAGATTTTTCTCCCTCAATTTTCTTTGGTCAAAAGAAAGAAGAATGCAACATGACATAAAAATATGATCAACATGCTCATTGTTCCAAACTGGACTTAATTATCTGCCTTAATTAACCAAGCCGAAGCGAGGGGGAAGACGATATATGCACAACATCGATTGATGTTTATGTTTTGTTTTTACCGCACCGCGCACTATTGGTGGCAAATGTAGCGTGGCTGAACTTTTAGAATATGGTGGAGTACTTCCTCTCTTCTAGCTAGGCCTCAAATTTGAGGGTTAAAACAATATTATTGGATAGGAAAAGAAAACCAAATTGGAGGAGTTTTAGGGAATAGACTCATCTTTTCATCCACGCCAGCAATTATCCATTGCTCCAAAATTAAGTGGACGTAATAATTTTGTATATGATGAATATATAAATGCCGTCTGTTGTTGCTTTTTTCTCCTGCTGTCGGTCATGATCCGTTAAAATCATGCGTCTCCGATGAACATGTCAACTCGTGATTTCGTGAACTCCATTAATTTTTCATTTCTCTCCCACCAAAAAATTAACCAGTGAAATTATATGGACTCACTGATCCGCTTTTACTTAGCTAGCTTTGCATAATATTCATCGCTAAGCAGTTGTAGTTGTTTTCTTCTGTTGACTTGTCGACATGAATTTAAGTACCTGAGCCCCAAAAAAAATTACTGTATGTAAGCCAAAACATACTTGAATACGTACAAGTTAAGCTCTTGTTTTGTCCACTCGAAAGTGCTCGACATTTCTACACTTTTCTCATCCAACCCAGAAATAAAAAAATAAACAATAAATTTCCCCTTTTCATATTGATGAATGCTCAATTTAAGTAAATAATTAAGGAAGTGAACCAATAATTCTATCTTCTAATTTATGATTGCATTCAATTAAGAAATTTAGTATAGTTGAATGCATTAGTGTTGATGTGGCAAGCAGCCAACCACACATTGATCTCATGGTCCCAATTAACAGGCATGCCAAACAAGCATTAGTCAATTGTTAGTGATGAGTATAAACATGAAAATACAAATAGCAGATGCAGAAATGGAAAGGCGTAGGGTTGCGTTTGAAATAGCCCATCTGTTCATGCCAAGCTACAATATCAGTTGATGTTACCCCTCCCTTCAACCCCTCAATTATTATTTCGAAAATTGATAAGACGCTGCTTTTCTTCCTCTCTAATATGATATCACAGGTGAAAGTCATTATAATTTTTATTTTAATTCGCATGACACGTGATATGTAAAAATTAATGATGTGACAGTTTATTTATGAACTTCGATAACAGAAAATAGCAGAGTGATTATTCTCAACTTTCTAGCAAAGTTTAATTACCGTTTTGAATAAATTTAAATTTTAGTGATCAAGTTAAATTAAATCACAAAATTCAGTAATCGTAGATGAATTTAATCCCAAAAATTGACGTCACATAGAAACAGAATACAGCTGCCTTAGTCCATCTCCAACCCAACTTTAAAACACAAAAATAGAATTTCAGATGACTCCAACCCAACACCAAACACAACTCTATCTTTGAGGGGTGCTACACTAGCATGCCAAATATAGCGTGCTACTGTAGCAAATATATATATATATATATATTAATTTTTTGATTTCTTTTTATTTTATCTACTTATTTTAATGCCACTTTAAATTAATATCAGTTAAACTCAATCTATTTTAAATTAATTAAATGTTAGATTATTTTATATTATTGTATATATTTTGTTTAGATTTTTTTGTTTTAGCTAATTAATTATTTAATTTATTAATCTGAATACAATATCAAATGATGATTTAATTGATTTATATAATTATATTAAAAATAAAGTCATAAAAATTAAAACAAATTCATAAACTAGAAAATAAAAATACTATAGATTAATATTAGAAGACATAATAAGTCTAAACTAAATTAAAAAGAACAAACAAACTTAAGCAACAATAAAAGTATTACAATACATAGCATAACATGAAAAATACAACTAAGAAGAGGAATTAATACGGCGGTATATCAGCTTCATCTCCACTTATGTTGTTGAAAAATTCACCGAACATGTTAGGTGCAGGAGGAAGTGGTTGTTGGAGTTGTCCTCGTTTTTTTTGTAAAATTTTTGCCTTTTTGTGCTTGCATGTAACGACGGACATCAGGGTCGGTAATGGCATTCAAGTCTCGCATCAAAATTCTATCTTCGTGCTTCTATCATTGTATCTCCAAAAAATTGTCAATTTGGCTTTGTCGTTCGGCATCAGACTTTTCCAACCTCTCTATCATCTTGCGATTTCCTTCTTCTATACGATTAACAGTTGATGCCAACTACTCATCGAGCTTCTTCTTCAATTTGGCTTTCTTTGTCCTACAAGGTCGGTCAAAAGATGATTCACCAGTAAAATCATATGGTTAAGCAAAAATTGGGACAAGCCAGGAGATGTTTGTCCTTGACATTCTGGCGTGGGATAGTCCACTGGAGATTCAGGTTTGGAATTGTCCGACTCCGGTGATAGGTAGGTACTAGAATGCTTTCGAGCAATTTTTCTTTGTGTGACGGTGTTATCTTTAAATTTTTCAAAATCCTTTATAATTTTCCGAACATGATCAAATTTGAAACCTTTCTTGAAGTTAGGATCATCCATAAACATTCTTTTAGCCCTATTTAACTGTGAATATATTATATGTAAAGATAATAAATATATATGTAATGTTAAATAAGTTAAATTTATAGAACACTTACAATATCTTTGTCCGATGCACCACTGGGATTGTATTTTTCAACACACCTCTTCAATTTTTTCACCGCTTTCTCTATGGCTTGCATGCGAGATTGTAAAGATCTATCGCTACGCTTCTCTCACTCATCATTAATTGACAAGTTATATGCGACTTCCATCCTATACCATAAACGATCAGAAGACTAGTTTGAACCAATGATTGGATCTTGAGAAATCTCCATGTAAATTTTGCAAAGATGCTCATCTTCTGGAGGAGAGTAATTTTCTTTTTTCGACATTTTTTTGTCACAGGATAACAAGGGAAGTGCATAATATAATAATTGAGGATGAAGGAGATTTTCATGCACCAATTTCTGATGCAAGGGAAGTGCCTACTCCAACAGTTGAATTAGCACAAGAAAAAAACATTCGATATGAACAATTCATTGCACGATACAAACAAATCAAAGACAAAGACGCATGTATTTCACTTTGCAATGCATTGATCGAGTATTTATATGAGCAATATTCGAAATCATAATTTTGAATAATTATGTATAACTTTCCTTTTAATTGTTCTTATGTTATGTGTACTTTTTTTAAGTTAATTAATGTAATGTTTATTTGTTTGTGTTTTTATTATTAATTTTTAATTACAAATATATGACGATTGATTATTTTTTATATTTAATTAAAATATATTATTATTAATTCATAATTAAAAATAATTTTTTACAATTATTTTTGTTTAATAGGTAATAAAAATAAATTAAATTTATGTTTAGTTTATGGGAAAAAAGTTAGAAAATGGAGATAAAATGAATATTTTGAGAATATTATTTTTTAGACTTAAAAATAAAATTGTGTATTTAAGATGATTTTACTGTAACAGTTATATATTTAGATTTTTAAGTTAAAAATAAAATTTTAAATTAGAGATGGACTCGGAGAGAGCTTGCCTTGCTGCTTCTGTAAGTGAGCTTGTCCGTAGCAAGGTTTGATTTCTTATACAAATTGCATCCAACACGCCGCTCCCTTGGCTTCAACCATAGAGCTACCCAATATAATCGCACAAAAATAATGAATTAATTTAAAGCTGAAACCTTGGGTTTTTTGGATAGAAATAATATAAGAGGGAAGGAGAGGAAGCATGAAGTTGAGGAGGAGAGGTGATGGAAATGGAAACACCGGTAATATGCATCCTTGTTCAGTTTCTGATCCATTAATGGTTCAAGAATACTGATGTTGATTGACCAGTTTGGGTTGTTGGGCTCGGCCTCGTTACATTTTCCTTTGCCAGGAAAAAAGAAAGAGGAAATTACCGCCTATTAACTTTTTAAATTAAAAATTATGTTCTGAAAAAAGAATTGCAGTTTTCATACTTACGCCAAACTTTTACATTAAATATGTAGGCTGTAATTAGAAAAAAAAAAGCAAAAAATAACCGGAAAAAAAACAAAAAATTATCCAATTTTTTGTTATTTGCACCGAATATTTGGTAATTTTTTATTTGTTTATTTGTTTTTTTTCAGTATTGGCTTATAAAATTTTAACTAGAAAAAAATAACAAAAAAAAAATTCCAATTTTTAGTTGTTTGTATAAAAAATTGGATAATTTTTTGGTTATTTTTTGATTTTTTCCCTGCATATTAAATATTAAAATGTGCTATAAAATGAAAAATATCATTTTTTGATATATTTTTATAATTTTAATTTTCAAAAGATATATTTATGTAATTAGTTCCAGAAAAATTCTTACATGCCATTAAAAAATAATTCTATACAGCCTCTTTGGTATCAAACTTTGACCCTTTTTCTTCTTTTTTAAACGATCCATCATTTTTCAACTCATAAATGTGAATCTTCTGATGAAGCTTTCCTCTTTGATATTTTCCATTCATTTAACCAACCTCTTCCTATGTATTTCAGACTTCTCCGTGCTTTAGTTGCCTTGGATTGAACAAAACAAACTGTCAACAACCACACGCTTCGCCTCAATCTCCCTACCCTTCCGCTTCAATTACTAATATTTTTAATAGAGAACCACTACATAAATTAATGTCATAAACGTAGAAGCTTGCATTGGTATGATATAAACGAAATACAGCTCCATCATTTACTGACTTTTCATTAATTAATTACTATTATTGTCAAATTAAACACTTTCGACCTATTAAAAAAACGCAAAAAAAATATAGGAATGCCAAATTAAATACTTTTTATTAAACACTTACAAAACCAAGCAGGTAATTAATATTTTTTTTAAAAGATTAAGGTCGAAAATCAAAAGATGTAGCTGAACATCCAACTATGTTGATACGCCTAAAGCACCTAACTTCCATCTTTCCTAACCCTAAAATATTATTAATATAAAATGAAAAATAAAGAATACTAAATCTACTTTTAATAAGGGTTACATAAATTTGAAATTTCTTTGAAAGCCATGTCATCATAAGCTAAACTACCACAAAAATCAGGGTATGTTGCCCAAAAATGACTGTTAGTATTATTAGCTTCAAAATTATCAAAACAATCTGCCACTTTGTTGCCCATCTATAGACATGAGATACAACTAACAGTGCTTCTTGTAATCGAAATAGATAATGTGACCAATCTAACTTGTATTCCTATGGCAACTATGTCATTTTGCTCCTAAATATATGAGCCATATACATAGTATTACTTTTAAATCAAATATTCCGCTAATCCAAAGTCAAAGATTTCATCACTCAAAAAATAGATGTCTTCAATTCAGAGACAAAAGCAAATGTAGTGCCAGTTTTTGAAATTGACCACGAATTGATGATAACATTTGTAGTTACGAACCCGTGGCTATAAATCTTTTTTTAAAGGACTGTAGTTTTTATTTAAATAAATATATATAGCATATTTTAAATATCAATTGATATATACTTTTAAAATTTGTACTTACATATATTTATTTAGTCTTTTTTATATAATATATACTAAAATCTACTCTATAGAATGTGAAAAAATATATCCAACATTGAGGAAGAAAGCTTCGGGTAAGAGAGGTTTCGTTGCTCTTAAAATTGATATGAGCAAAGCCTAAGATCGCATTGACTGGGATTATCTAAGGAGAATTCTAATTAGATTGGGCTTTGGTGACAAATGGGTTTGACTGCTTATGAATTATGTCACCTCTATGAAATATTGGGCAAATTCTAAGGTGGGGATGATTGGTCCGATTACTCCTTATAGGAGTGTTCAGCAAGGGGATCCTTTACCCCCTTATTTCATAATACTTTGTGCGGAGGGGCTGTCGGCTTTAATACGGAAGAAGGGAAAGGGATTGTTTGATTCACGTGTGTAGGGTGCCCAGAGGTGCGCCTGCGGTGACGCAGCTATTTTTCGTTGATTATAGTTTCCTATTTTTTGAGGCGTCTGTCAGGGAAGTTGAGGTTATGAAGGGGATCCTTACGGTTTATAAGAAGGCATCTGAGCAGTATATTAACTTAACAAATTAGTGGTGAAGTTTAGTAATAATTGCAATAGTGTTATTAAAGAGGAGGTGTTGCGGGTTATTGGTGTTAGGGAGGCCGAACATTTTGACAAATATATGGGCCTCCCGGCTGAGGTTGGTCGAAACAAAAGGTAGGTGTTCTCTTATGTGAAAGAAAAGGTTTGGAAAGTGGTCAATAGTTGGAACTCGAGTACTTGTCTAAAGTTGGGAAAGAAATACTTATTAAGAGTGTAGGCCTTGCCATTACCATTAACATTCTTGGCATCTTTCTTATGCCTAAAAGAGTGTATGGAGAAATTGAGAAAATTTTGAATGGATTTTGGTGGGAAAATAGGCATAGAAATGGGATTCGGTGGATGAGTTGGGCGGGATATACTTTGCTAGCCGAAAGCTAGAAGAGGGATGGGTTTTAAGAGGTTTCAGGAATTTAATGTGGCACTCCTGGGTAAGATAATGTGGAGATGGATCATCAGTTTGGATTCTATTGCTTCTTGGGTCTTAAAGGCCTACTATTTCCCAAAAACTAACTTTTTTCATGCTAAATTAGGATCTAGGCCGAGTTTTGTGTGGAGAGGTCTTGTCCACACCCAGGATTTTTTGAGAAAAGGTTTTAGGTGGAGAATTGGCAATGTTGAACCGGTGGTGGTTGGAAAGGATGCTTGGCTTGGAGATGAGGTATGTCCTTTTATTACCTCTGTGGTGGATCACCATGTTTATAATGCTCCGGTTGCTGAGTTTATTAGAGAGGGGAGATGGGATGTGGAGTAGGTGCGACGGGTTTTCAATGATAATGATTGTTCCCTCATTTTGCAGATTCCATTGGCGTTTAACAGTGGGGTGGATAAGCTCAATTGGTTTTTGGGCTATAGGGGCTATTATACAGTTAAGATGACGTATCGACTTCTTGTTGGTGAAATCCCAGATATTGATGAAACGGGTTAAGGGCTTGGAATTGTTTATGGAGGTTGAGTGTATCGGAAAATGTCAAGAACTTTATGTGGAGAGCGGTTAGAAATGTTTTGCCTACTAAGGTGCGATTATTGGAAAAATCTATTGATGTGAATGTGAATTGTGATGTGTGTGGCTGTTGTGAAGAGGCAGTTATTCATTGTTTCTGTGATTGCACTTTTGTAAGGGTCGTTTGGATGTTATCTAGTATTGGTGTTTGAGGTTTGGTGGTTACTGCCTGGTTGAAGTTGGTGGTTCGGGTCTTGCCAAAAGAGAAGCTGGAACTTTTCTATTGGCTGTGTTGGTCAATGTGGAAGCATATGAATGATGTGGTGTGGCGAAACTCGTTTAAAAGACCTGATGTGGTGGTGAAAATCCGTAATTTAAGAAGATCCGAATGGAGGATGTTTGGGGTGGTTCGCCTGGGTGCTTGCCTAGTTCCGATTCCACTAGGGATGATGCGGCCAAAGTGTGAAGTCCATCGATGATTGGCCAGTTGAAGGGGAATATGGACATCGCTTGTTTCCCGGAGTCAAGGCACACTGGTATGTGTGGTGTTTTCCGCGATTCAAATGGGAGTGTCATTGGTGTATTCTCAAAATGCCTTCCTTATCTCATTGAGCCTAAGATTGCGGAAGTTTTGTGCATTAAGGAGGTTTCAAGCTGGATTAAGTAGTGGGGGCTTGCGAATATTGTCGTCTCTACAGATGCTTTGGCTGTGGCTACTGCAATCAACGAAGATGATGAGGATAATACATACTGTGGTGTCATTGTCAGCGATTGTCGAGTACTGCTCAGGTCATTAGATTTTGGTTTGGGTGGAGTATAATCCCAGGTCTGTTGATGTTTTAGCTCGTAGAATGGCGAGGGGTGCTACCTTTTTGCCGGATTATCATGTTTTGGTTGAGCCTTTCGATTTTTTCATGTATCCGGCCTTGTACTCGGCTGGTAATTTTGATTAATGACCTATAATTCTTCTAGTTCAGAAAAAAATGCGAAAAAATAAATATAGAATAAAAATGAATAAAAAATCTGAAAGATGTTATTTTTTTATCTGCTTCAGAATCTGGATAGCACTGAAGGCATTGATTTAGTTGGATATTTACAACCCACTTGGTACTCTGTGACAGAGCACAAAATAGTGTAAAATAAACATGTTCAGACACATGCTCCAAATGAAATTGCGATACATGTTTCTTGTGAGCCATATGATGTGTTTTAAAATTACTAGAAAACAAAGAACCTGGCTTTCTTGTTGTTTCCATACCAAACCCTGCCCATATATTATTCATTAATAACTTTACAGCTGTGTCCAAGTAGAGTTTCTTATACTGTTAATTCATTGAAATGTGATTCCTGCATAGATGCCCTCACTCGACAAGACCAGTGGGCTTGGCTTAGGCTTGTGATATGTGGCAGCCGCACCGTTTGCGGCGAAACCATCGGATCCTTCTTCAACTCAATCTACGCGCAATCCTGGTGGGCCCCATTTCATTCCTCCATGCCAAACGGAATGTTACTTTCCCATTTCCGTTTGTGGACTGCACATTTATGTTTGTTTTTATTGTGACTTGCAGTTGGTTTGTTACCAAACCAATAATAAGCGCTGTCACAAGCCATTTGTTATAACACATAAAATGAACGAGATATTTGTTAATGAGTTAAATCCTAGGATATAAAATAGTATAAAGTGATGAATACGTGTTATAAGTGATGCATCTGTCTCGAAATACATAATAGTTGGACGTACTATTTAAACAAAACAGTACAAAATAATGAGTACGTGTCATAAATAATACATCTGTTTCGAAACACATAACTGCTGGATTTATCATTTAAACACTACACTGACTGAAAGCTGTCCTGCTCCTCTAATGAGTCTAAAAAAGGGCAAAACCAATGAATATGATCAAGACTTAAACTTGAGAATGCTTGTTACACGCGTAGGTCCCTACGCCAAGACTGTTACCCATGACAGTACGCCGTGCCCATCCCTTCTCTGCTGACATACGCCCATGAGAGGCTCCGAAACCTGTTCTTTGTTTCTCTTCTTCTTCCTCCTGGAGATACTCACACACGCTAATTCTAATACCAGCTAGTCTTGTATTTGCTTTCACACCCCTCTCTGTCTCTCTCTCTCTCTCAGCCTAAGCCTTTGCTTTTATCTTCATTTGTACCTCTGCTTCATCACTTCTCACCAATGACACACTTCTCCCTCTCTCTCTTCACATAATCCTTTGTTTTTTTCTTCCTTTGTACCTCTACTTCATCACTTCTCACCACTAACACACTTCTCCCTCTCTCTCTTCACATACTTATTTTTCCGTTTTCTTTTTCTTCTTTCGTTGTCCTTTCTTCTGAAATGAAATTGGTAAGAGACATGGGGTGGGGGCTGCTGCTGTTGCTCAGTGGCCATGGAGGCGCAGCGTTGGTCATGGCTGCATCATCAAGCAGCGGGACTCAGAGACAGCTCGATCAGACACCCACTTGGGCAGTTGCTGGTGTCTCTGCCGTTATCATTATCATCTCTATTCTCCTTGAAAAGTTTATTCACAAGCTCGGTTCCGTATGTGTCTCTGCATTTGCATCTTTTGACAGCGCCTCTGTTTTGTCTGTATCTAAAGATGTTGCCTTATTCACTTAGTTTTTTTCTTTGTAGTGGCTTACTGACCGCCACAAGAGAGCTCTTTTTGAAGCCTTGGAGAAAGTTAAAGCTGGTATAATTTATGCGCTAATTAAGTTTATGCGATTGCTCTACTAATTAATGCTAATGCCCTTAACCGAGTGTGTTTGATTGAAAATGAATGGTGGCAGAGCTCATGATTCTGGGATTCATATCACTCATCCTCACCTTTGGCCAGACTTACATTGCCAAGATCTGCATTCCAACCAAGGCTGCTGACACCATGTTGCCAT